>WAAD01022418.1:641-26322 GCA_013389945.1 Fregata magnificens
AATAAATAAATAAATAAAAAGGCTAATACTTAGGCTTAGCAGTTAAGTTACCTGTTAAGGCTGTTCCAAGGTAAGGAGAATGTGGAGTGTTCTTCCCTGCAGATACTTGAATTTTATTAGTTCCTGTTCTATACCAAAATTTCATGGATTGTTGTGACAGACTCCAGCCAGTCTTAAAATTACAACAGTATTATCCAATAGAAATTCTCCTAGGTAAACTCCACTGTTTATTGTCTTGAACCTAACTAAATGTGGTAGGGCACTTCAGTTCCCAAAAGAATTTGGGGCCTTTGAAATCTGAAACTGTTAATTCTCTTGTAAGCCGCAAAATGGCGAATATGTTCTGACCCTTAGCATTCAAAAAGAATGTAAATAAACCCCAAAACTATGCTGCTAGCTGCCTGCATCTAAACTGATTCCATTAGAGGCTGATTCTGAGTACAAATCCTGATTTATATGCTGAATTTTTTTTTTTTTTACTTTGTATATAGTGATTTTTTTCTTGATGTATTGTAGCTTTTAATATGTGTTCTTCACGGTTGAATAACTGATTTCTAGTAAACTTAGCTTTCACAAAAATGTAGTGGAACATGGCATGTATATTGGTTAGTGTATATTAGTTTAGAGTAACTGAAATGAGATTTCTCAAGCCTCAAATATTTGAATTATCATTTTGCAGGCCATTATGCCCTAGGACACTGTGGCAAATCAGGTGGAGAATGGAGTTGGTACTTGGAATTAGCATTCATATTTAATCTGAAGTTTAGACCATACATTTATTCCATATTTAATTTTTAATAAATGGGAATAAAAATCAGGGGGTTTAATGGCATCTGCATATTCAGATTTCCCAAAGTGTCTTCTCTGGTGCAGCAGTCTTCAGGAATCTCACTAGGAAATGTACAGCCTTCATCGTGCTCATATTGAGAAGCAAAATTAAGAGGAATACTGTTCACACTCCAAATGCCTCAGTTTCTCTCTTCCCAGCTAAAAATAGGTAGAGGAAAAATACTTCCTAGATTTGTCACTAGGAATTTCTTCTTGTGTTAAACTAAAACTTTCTTACAACTCCATGTAGTTTTAAACAGTATTTGTTCTGTACAGTTTGTACTTACGGATTCCTTCTAATTTAGTGTTGAGACACTGTGTCCAGTGTAGAGAAGGAGAAAAATGGTGTTTGCAGTACTTCTCACGTCTTCCCTACATCAATTGCACAATCATTTTTTCTACTAAGAAAGGAGATTTTATAAACTCTTGAATAAAACTACTCTCAGGCTGTGTAATCATCTTGAAGCTCACTAAACTGAGTTAACTGAAACCATAACTCCTGATGGACAAGTTCATGCCTCTACAAATTTTAGGAAAGTTCTACCTCCTATTGCAGATCTATCTTAGATTGTAAATACAAACCTGGATTTAGATTGTCACTATTTATTGACCATCTGTTTGGGTCCTTCTAAGGGAAGAGTGAATCTAGTGGATCTAGGGATCTTTATAGTAAGATGGTCTGTTAGAGACACTCTCAGAAGATAACTTTCTAGGCTCACCATGCATTCCTTTTATTTTTATCTGTCTTTTTGCCACTTACATAAGATGGAGACATATAGGAGCTTCTGAGAGGAGCTTCTCGTAAGGAGACTTCAGGGAGTTGCCTGTACGAGTGGGGGAAGAAGGCCACCTGGCTAATTATAGAAACTATTTTGATAAGAGTTGTAAGAAGATGTTTTGAAGCATTAAGGAGCTAAGGAAAACTAGCTTTGGCAGTTTCATCTGGGTGTTTGGCCTGACACTTAGAGGAGCAGTAAGCTCAGATTGAATGTTTAGTAAAGAAAGACTTGAATGCCGAGTACAGTCTTCCCCTCCCAAGAGGGAAAATGCCTCTGGAGACTTGTCTGGAAGCTTGAAAAAGTCCAATGACTAGAGAACAGGGTAGGTGCAGAAGAGGAGCATGAAGAAAGCTCACTATGCCATTGAGTGAGAGGTTAGCCAAGAGCCTTGGCCAAGAACAGCCACGTATGGTCAGTAAATACTTTTTTCCAAGGGAGTTTCTAATGACTTGCTACCAGAGTATGAATATGCAGAGGCATATGACTTCAATTATTAAACTAGTTTTAATTTCACAAGATAAAACTAGTATGAAAGAGCAACTGTATGCCTGAGCACTAGCGACTATTTTCAAAATCAGATTAGTATATGTAGTCAACAGACAAACACCAAAATGTATTTATTCATAGAATCATTTAGGTTGGAAAAGACCTTTAAGATTATCGAGTCCAACTGTTAACCTAGCACCGCCAAGTCTGCCACTAAACCATGTCCCTAAGCACCACATCTACATGTCTTTTAAATACCTCCAGGGACGGTGATTCAACCACTTCCCTGGGCAGCCTGTTCCAATGCTTAACAAGCCTTTTGGTGAAGAAATTTTTCCTAATATCCAATCTAAACCTCCCCTGGTGCAACTTGAGGCCGTTTCGTCTCATCCTATCGCTTGTTACTTGGGAGAAGAGACCAGCCCCCACCTCCTTTCAGGTAGCTGTAGAGAGTGATAAGGTCTCCCCTCAGCCTCCTTTTCTCCAGACTAAACAACCCCAGTTCCCTCAGCTGCTTCTCATAGGACTTGTGCTCTAGACCCTTCACCAGCTTCATTGCTCCTCTTTGGACACGCTCCAGCATCTCAATGTCTTTCTTGTAGTGAGGGGCCCAAAACTGAACACAGTATTTGAGGTGCGGACTCACCAGGGCTGAGTACAGGGGGATGATCACTTCCCTACTCCTGCTGGTCACACTATTCCTGATGCAAGCCAGGATGCCGTTGGCCTTCTTGGCCACGTGGGCACGCTGCTGGCTCGTATTCAGCTGGCTGTCACCCAACACCCCCACGTCCTTTTCCACCGGGCAGCTTCCCAGCCACTCTTCCCCAAACCTGTAGCATTGCATGGGGTGGTTGTGACCCAGGTGCAGGACCTGACACTCACTCAGCCTTGTTGAACCTCATACAATTGGCCTTGCCCATCGATCCAGCCTGTCCAGATCCCTCTGTAGATCCTTCCTACCCTCAAGCAGATCAACACTCCTGCCCAACTTGGTGTCACCTGCAAACTTACTGAGGGCGCACTCAATGCTCTCATCCAGATCACTGATAAACAGAACTGGCCCCAGAACTGAGCCCTGGGGAACACTGCTTGTGACTGGCAGCCAAGTGGGTTTAACTCCATTCACCACAACTCTTTGGGCCCGGCCATCCAGCCAGTTTTTTTCCCCAGCAACGCGTAAGCCTGTCCAAGCCTTGAGCAGCCAGTTTCTCCAGGAGAATGCTGTGGGAAACGGTGTCAATTCATGTAAGAGTTGTTGAAGTATGTGAGTCAAATAATACATATTTTGAACTTTTTTTTTTTTTTAACTTGGAAAAATTAGAAACTTTATTAAAAACCCAAAACCTTTGAATTTGCTCGGTTTTGATGTTTTGTGGCATTCTTTTACTACATTCTTACAACTACAAAGTCTATAGTGGCAAGACAGTAATGTCTACTGCTTTCTTTCTGTTACCCTTGCCAATATTGCAGGGGTCAGCTTTGCGAGGTAATGAAGCTCAAAACCAAACCACTATCACTTCTGTCCTTGAGCTCATGTTACCTGTTTGATTGCCTACAGTGGCACAGGAGTGGACTCCAAGGTTTCTTTCGAGCCTCTTTTTCTTTAAAGGAGGCTCATCCACATTCTTGAATGAAGTGTTATTGGAATGCACTGCAGAGGTTGACAGCATTGCAATAGCAAGAAAACCCAGTCAAACAGTCCAATCTCTGTGTAAATTTTTATTTGTACTGTACCAGTAATAGGGGGGAGAAATGAGACAAAATAATAACTGGTAATTAGATGGTTTTCCACAGGTGTTTGTCTTGACTGCCAGCTTCTCTTCCTACAACATATTTGATATGTTGCAAATTTAATGAAAACCTAGAAATTTTGATAAGCTGTGCACCTTTGTTTTTCCAGATACGTGAATGTTTGAATGACTTTATTTACATGTAATTCTGCATGTTAACTGCTGATTGCATGCTGATTTACAGTAAATAAAGGTAAATAGAGGTCACTGAGTTGTGTTTTATACATCATAGTGGTACTGTTCTTGCATGGTTTTTATCTTGCATGACAATGGAATATGTTTGTATTAGTCTATGTATAACACGTCTTGTGGTTTATGCATGCTGCACTAATCTCTGTGTTAAATCTGTCCCCTCTTTATTCAGAGCATGCTGTCTAGGTCCTTTAATTCCAATTATGCTGCAGTTAGCAGCTTTCACTATGGCAGCTCTAGGGATCTGCATGGCAGCCAGGGTAGTGTTGCCTTGAGTGTTGCAGACGGAAGAGGTTCTGGTGTGCACGTTGTTCGAGTGAGTACCTACAAGAGGCTATTGCAATATATAGAGGGGGAAAGAATAAACTGGGAGAGGTGTCCTTAAATTGATAGTTATCCTTTTACATATGGACAATGCTTTCAATAAAAATAATATAATTTGTGCTGCAAATTTTTTATATGCATTAAATCAAATACTTTGCATTCACTGCATATGCCTTAAACTTATTGCAAGGATTTTCAATTTAATGTCACGAAGTTGAGTTTTCTAATTGGCTTTTGTAGATGGTCAAACATATGTAAAACTGGTTTCGTTGCATGTATGTGAACAAGAGATTACAATTCTGAATTTAACCTAGGTGATAAAGGTTCGAACAAAATCTTATTATGCTTTTTCTTCCCGGAAATAAATCTGATTATGTAAACTGCACTGTAAGATACTTAAGGCATTCAAGAAAATTAATATTAATTAATATTTTAGTTTGTAAGAAAATGTGAGGAAATGACTCTTTAACTCTGAGCATCCTGAGCAATGTTATGGTATCCATAGTGAGCAGGATAAAGTCAACAGAAGCCTTCTTTTAACCCTATGAATCCCTGAATAGGCAGTCCTTAGCATTTGCTGACTTTCTTACCAGTTTATTGGTGATCAAAGACACCTCTGCAGTTGCTAGGTTTTTTAAATATCCATCAATATTTTATGTGTGTGGTGTCTTGGCTAGTAAGATTTTCTACATAAACAACGTAGTAGTTAATCAAAGAAGATAAAGAATGATAAAGCCCTTAAAATGTTTTATTCTGGGCTTTTTATGAGAATTTTTTTAGTATGAATTATATGAAGACAGTTGTCTTTACTGCTCCATTCTGTTTAAAGCATCCTCAGGCTTCTGCTCCCGGAGACCAATGCCAGGATGAAGTACTCATTTCAGGACAGCAGAATTTCTCATCTGCCACACTTGGCCTGAAAGATGTTCCTCCAGACAGCATGAAGAAAATAGCTGTGCAGGTAATTATCTACATGACACCATGGATAGGATATATTTATTATTATTTGTAATGATATATTTTTTTATTAGTAGTAGAAACATATGTTGGGATAGCAGTTGGAACTGGGGCTTCTTTAAAACGTATCGAAGGTGGCGTAAATGAAGTAGCATCTTCTTTTTGGAAGACAAAACAGTTAACTATATGAAGGAGGATAGTTCTTGTTTTTCTTCAGCAGGGACTTTGAAAGAAGAACGTTGCAGCAAAAGATGTAATTGCAAGTGGAAATTGGAATATGGCAGATGATTTCCGGAAAGCAATCTGAAGCAGTTTNTCAATATTTTATGTGTGTGGTGTCTTGGCTAGTAAGATTTTCTACATAAACAACGTAGTAGTTAATCAAAGAAGATAAAGAATGATAAAGCCCTTAAAATGTTTTATTCTGGGCTTTTTATGAGAATTTTTTTAGTATGAATTATATGAAGACAGTTGTCTTTACTGCTCCATTCTGTTTAAAGCATCCTCAGGCTTCTGCTCCCGGAGACCAATGCCAGGATGAAGTACTCATTTCAGGACAGCAGAATTTCTCATCTGCCACACTTGGCCTGAAAGATGTTCCTCCAGACAGCATGAAGAAAATAGCTGTGCAGGNCAAAACAGTTAACTATATGAAGGAGGATAGTTCTTGTTTTTCTTCAGCAGGGACTTTGAAAGAAGAACGTTGCAGCAAAAGATGTAATTGCAAGTGGAAATTGGAATATGGCAGATGATTTCCGGAAAGCAATCTGAAGCAGTTTAAAACTTTTTAAAGAACAAACTTGAAATCTGTTGTGATGAACTTGTGATGATAAACTAGAATTTGTAGGAGACATTTTGTATTCATCTCTAAGGACCATCTATACAGGCAGGACTTACTACAATGAAACTAAATGGATGCTCGTAAGTTATGATGCAGCAATCTATTTTCTTTTTATAACTTCAGTAATTTCAGTTGCATTTCTACAGACATTGGATATTGGGAATTTGCGTGGCTGTTGATACATGTTGCCTGTGTAAACTCTACCTCTGGCAGTGCAACAAAAAATAGTTTTCCTGTCATGCTTCAGGTTTTCAGAAAAGGCAGTAGAAACTTGTGTAAATTGAATACATCTGATCTGTAAATAAGCTAAAAAATGTATATATACACACATTACTATTTCTCAGAATCACTTTGACATATTCTTAACAGAATAGATTCTTATATGTGTCCATTCACATAGCATAGTTAAAGGTTGAAATTTGCACACTTCAGTTATTTATAAGAGAGAGAGAGAGAATTTTAATATCCTTCTATCGTATAACTAGTGGGGTAAAATGGGATAATGGTGGCAGGCAGAAAAAAATCTGTAACTCAAGACTGTAGCATTTTTGAAATGTGGGAATTGTACAGAGGGATCGAGTGACTACTTAGGCTAGGTTAAGAGCGTGAGGCATACAGGCAAGGAGCGAAAAGGCTGCCCACCTCAACACAGAGCTGCAGAGCTGAGCAGTAACTCTTGAGGCTTCAAGAAGAAACATTGTCATCTCCAGCATCATTCCTAGTGAAATGATTTGAATGCACTGTATGTCTTGACAGTTGAGTACCTTACTGCTATTTGTCATCATTATACCTATCAAATCAGTGACTTGTGTTAAAAAAAGAATAACATTTATTGTAAACATCATTACAGTTTTGATATTAAAATCTTGAGCTTGTATGTGAATTTGCTCAGAAGGTTTTCTTGCAAAGTGGGCACCAAAAGATGCTCGGAGAGCATATAATTTCTGTCTGCTAGTTGTATGGGATTTTTATTTTGTGTATGATCTACCGGGAATTGTTACAAAATCTCTGAATTTTATGCAATGAAAGTGCAAACTATAATGATATCAACCAAGTGTCAATACTGTCAGTTACACTGCTAGAAAATAATGGTTGGGATAACTTAGTGAAATAAGTGCTAAAAGCAAAGACTGTCTTGTCTGTTCTAGTAGATTAGGACTCTAGGTTTTGTTTTTCAGATTTGTTCTGAGGAGGTCAGAGCTCATGACTAAAAAGAAAATTGAGTGTAATTGTACATGATCCAGAGGAGTAGTTTTAGTAATGTTCCCAAAGTTAAAAGCAGTCAAGTATGAGAAATATTGAAACAACAAAGGAGGAATTGAGGATCGCTGCTTATAAAATGTATGACATAGAGTATTCATGTTTTATTTAGATACCTTTGACAAACGGACAGATGTGCCAGCCTCAAAGACCTCAGGCAAACTATAGCCAAGTCCATCATCTCCCTCCTCAGTCATCAGTAGCCAGACATCCGTCTAGAGAGCAATTAATTGATTATCTGATGTTGAAAGTTGCCCACCAACCTCCCTACACCCAGCCCCAGTGTTCTCCCAGACAAAGCCACGAGTTGGCAAAGCAAGAGGTAAGAATAAAATCTTACTTGACAATATGACTTCTGTCTGTCAGTGGCAGTGAATTGTTAGATTGTTTTTGTTTATAACCATTTCTCTGTAGATGGTGACAGAAATTGTACAAGAATCTATCTCCAGCAGAAGACATCATTATCTCAGTGCAATTCTACTACTAAAATCACACGTTCCTTCTAGTTTTGAGCTCTTTTTACTTTTTATGTGAGCATTTTAAGGGAGAAATTTGGTAGATTTTTAACAGAATGTACCAGAAACTTAAGCTTGCATCTTCTTACTGAGCTAGAAATTGATTTCTCAACTACATTTGTTGATCATTATTTATCCAGTAACTGAAAAAATGCAAAGTAGCAATACAACTTAGAGTACTTTGCATCTATTCATTGCTATCCAGAATGGTTCAAAAACCTGCAAATGTAGAAATGTGCATCTGTAAACAAAAGCCAGGATAAAAAGGTGTGAGCATCTGATGAATGCCTAATAATTATCAATTCTATTTATGATAGACAGATGTGGGTAAGAAATTCTTATACAATTTAATGGCGCTTTCATTGTGGCAACCTTCTTTCTGCTCTTTGACACAGTATGTTTCCTCTGTGTTGTTTTGTGGTTTTTGAGAAAATACTGAGAACTATCTTTTCATTCTGTGCTAGAATAAGAATGTCCACTTCTTGTGTAAAATAAGTTTTCTAGTCAGCTACTCTGGGAAGAGAAGGGGGAGACAGTGTTGGCTCCATAGAACATCAGAGTGAAAGTAGGAACAAGGTTTGATTTGTAAAATTCAGCTAGAGGTAGCAAAGATATAGGAGGAACACATTTTCTCATAGGAACGTGTTTTTTGCTGGGGACATTAAATACATTTACATAATATCTAAATATCTCTGAATTTAAAGCCTACATGAAGTATGATTATAATAATAGTGGTATTGGAGTAAAACTTATGTACAATCATACACAATGGTGTTGTATTGGAATCTTGTTCGGAATTAATATTAGGAGATATAATACTCCTTGAACTGTGATAAATGCTTTTTTTGAGTTTTTTTTTTCTTTTTAAAGCTTTTGTTCACCTGAATTCCTTAGTAATAATTTCATTACAGTAGCTTTGAATGCAGATTTTCAGCCAGTTATCTAACTTTGGTTGTAACTACTTAGATTCGAGTGAGAATTGATAAGGATCCAGAACTTGGATTTAGTATATCAGGAGGAGTTGGTGGTAGAGGGAATCCATTCAGACCTGAAGATGATGTGAGTATTTTACATTAATGCATATTAAAATCATTCTGATTAATAATGTTTCTACTGTTGGGGTTGGGGAGGGGAAGTATACGTATTCCCTAAACCACTAAACTGCAGGACTGCAGGGGAGAAAACTGGGGACAAATGATACAGAAAATGAAGGTGGTAGGTGACCACAGTGGTCACGTGACAACACAGAGTATTATTCTAGCTGAGTGCTTCTTGCACAGTTCCAGATATCAGTCAACAGATTGGAGATAGTGAATTATGGAGTTTACAATTAGGAAGTCTCTTAAAAGAGAACATTATTTAGCCTACAGCCTTATTTCTGGTGGTTGCTAATTCATCTTGACATATACATCTGCCAAATTATACAAAGGCAGATCAGAATTTGCCCTTCAGTACTCCTTTAAAGGCAATTATCCTGGATTTAACATCAGAAAAGGAAGGCCATCACAAAAGCCAATGGAACTGTAGAATAATATTGCATTCTTTTCTACTTAGGATGGAAGATTGAAATAATGTTTTGAATTACATATGTTTCATGCTACCCTCCTACTCATGAAATTTTTGTCAAAAATGTTTTTCGCCTCTGTTTTTCAAGGGTATATTTGTAACCAGAGTGCAACCAGAAGGACCAGCATCTAAGTTGTTGCAGCCTGGAGATAAAATAATTCAGGTACTGTGGTCATCGAATTAACTAGCCTGTGTAATACACCAGTTCATTTTCAGTTTGCACCTTTTTCTAAGAGCAGAATCTTTAATTTTTAGATAGGTTTCCAGTATCTTTTCCAGAAGGATTCTTACATTCTGGGATGATGCTTTTAATTTTTTTCCACCTAACATTAGGATAGGTGATACAGGCTGAAGCATTAATCAGTTGGATCATTTTTTCAAACTCTGAACTTTTTTCACACTTTTAAAGACAAACAAACAGGCCTAATGTTGTCATTCAAGATGGAACGTGAGCATTTCATTAGGCTTTATTTATGTTATTTAACTTGTGGTCATTCGCATGCAATGTTCTGAATAATGTGTTGTCTGACCACAGCAGTTGCCCCTCACAACCCCTCTCCCCAGCTGCATCTTGCTGTTACATCCCCCTCCATCCTGCAGTTCCTGCTGGCCTTTGCTGCCTCTGCCCCAGATGACAGGCTGGACATGCGCAAGTGCTGGCAGAAGGTGCCTCTTGGCTGGCTGATACCTGGCTGGTCACAGGATGTACTGCCTGGCTGCCCCATCTGCTGCAGGCGAGCCAAGTAGGGTGCTTCAGGAGCCATGGCTTCTGGGCTGCAGCTGTGCAGTTCTTTTCTGTAGAAGTTGGTACCTTTCAGGCCTCTTCTGTATCAGATTTGTTTGAAGTTGTCTAATGAGCTCATAAGCTATTTGGGGAGGGGTCAAGGAAATGGACAAGGGGATTATATAAGCCTTACTTTCTCAGGGAAATGGCCTAACAGGACATTTGAACAGTGCTGTGGCCACCCTTAAAGTTGCAGAGCTTGTTAAAAATTATTCATAATTCACCACATTACTGGTTTGAGACTGTTGATAGAGTTGACTCTGCTGCATTTCAGTTTTCTAAAAAAAAAAAAAAACCAACCAAAAAACAAACCACAAAAAAAACCCCAAAAAATAAAATCAAAAAACCCCAAAACCCAACAAAAAACCCATTAGTATCTCAGTTAAATCACAACATTGTGTGAACAGTTTTCTAAAACAAAGCCAAACTGAAAACAGAGCCTAATCCTTCAAATGAAAGGTAAAGCCAAAAAGCACACAGGAAAACTAAACTGGGATCCAGTTGTTCCAACTAAAAGGTGGCTTGATTTTGAGCATGGTAAATAATTCTCTACTTGTTCTTCCTCACTGGGGTGAGAAAGGTCCTAGTTCTCTTACTGATGTAGATGACTTTAAGGGATGGGGATGACCCTCCAACACACCATACAGGAACAAGAATCATGTTAAACCTTTTAAAATACTGGTAGCGTATTTGTTACTTATTTATAGAGTGGAACATGTGTGAAAGGTGACTTTCATTTTAATGGTTTATTCCTGTCTTTATGGAATTTATCTGCACGACATTTGTAATGAAGTTTCATTTTATCATGTTGGCAGTGCTTTTTGTTTAATGAGAAATTCATAGTTCAAAAAAGTTGAAGGAGAAGTTGCATTTGCATGCTTAGACAATTACAGGCTGTTTCATTTTTCATAACTAAGAATATTTTTTTGTGTAACAGCAGGTTCTTTATACCTGTGATAATCCTAGTGATGATGTAATGACAGTCCCACTCTGTCTTGTTGCCACTTAGCTAACTTCTGCAGTTTTTGACTGAATATCATATCTCCCAAAACTACTTTGCTGTGCTTGATTTTTCAATGTTTGTAAAACAGGCATTAGGCATGCATATTGTAACGCGTGTCTAATACATATGTCTAATAAAAATATTCTACATGACCCGTGACTACATAATTGCATGTAAGTCTAAAGATACTGTTGCATATCAGGTTAGGGCTAGGACATTCTGTACAGATGATGACTTAGAAGGCTTATTGCCCCTTTTGCTCTCTGAACAGTCTATACGTAAATCTTTCTTTGCAACGCTAGACAGATTTAAAAACCACTGCCTTTACAACAAAGGATTCAGCTGGTAGCAACAGCAAGTGTTTGGTGATGGGATAAGGAACTGCAACTGTAAAATGGCACAGCTAAGGCAGAGCGCACGACCAGTTCTTTCTGCTGCCACATAAGGGGCAGTAGCTCAGGGAGAAAGGTGGGATGCACAGCTGGAAGCAGTAACAGTTTAAACTGGACAAATCTGTNTTATATATTATACTTAAACTGGGATGTATCATTTGTACTGCATTTGCTTTTTTTAGTGTGGCTGTATTAAGGCTGATGAATTAGATGTCTGATGTTAATGGTTTAAAATTCAGTTTTCTCGTTTGGTTATTTGCAATACCTTTGAGGCAGAATTCTTCCAAGGCTAACACAGTGGTTTAATTTCTTGTAGCATACAGTTACATGTTCAACTCACATCAACAATGTAATCTGCAAATCTGCAGTGTTTTATTGTCTGCATTCATATAGAATTTGGTTATTTTAAACCTTAAAGCTTAAATAAACTAACATGAAATATGAGAAATGTTTCACTAACATGGCATATGAGACTGTAATTTTCAATTTTAAATATTTCTTTTTAGGCTAATGGATACAGCTTCATCAATATTGATCATGGACAAGCAGTATCTTTGCTAAAGACTTTTCAGAATGCAGTGGAACTCATCATTGTGCGAGAAGTTTCTTCATAAATACTGTGGATTGGGGGGAAAAGCCAGCAGGATTCATTGAAGGACTTATGGGAAACTGAATATTTTGCCTATTTTTATACGTGAAAGGAACTTGAAAAGAATTATGATCAAAATTTGTACAGGAAATACTGAACTTGTGGTTAAAGGGGGAAAAACCACTGTATAGAACATACAGGAAATAATTTTGGAAATGCATATGGTGAATAACCTTCTTTTTAAGCATTATAGCAATCTAAGGATCACTCCTCCAAGAACAAACCTATGTTGGTTTTTTGTACACATGGTAGGTTTATTTTTGGATAATTCATGCACATTACTAAACTTTGTGCAAGGCTTTGCAAAGCCTCAGTTGTAGCCAATGGACAGATGGCAGGGCTGTCTGTCCTGTAGCTGTTTATTGCCTTTATTTTTNTGCAAGATTTTACCACCCAGCCTGAACATGAATTTGCAGTAGTACAACCTGAAAAGTTGAACCATAGCCTTGTTTACCCTGTCTTTTGTAGGCCACTTAGGCCTGCCTGTGTTTGCCAAGCCAAACCTGTCCCAAGAATGACAATGTTGTTTAGAGTCATAGGAAAGTTCAAGGTGGGGGTGACCTCAGGAGGTCTCACACCCTAAAATGGCTCCCCATATCATTATTGTTTTTTGTTAAAGGCTTCAATAGTTTTAATTTATCACAAATGCCATTTCTAATATTCTTAATTATATTATATTATATATTATACTTAAACTGGGATGTATCATTTGTACTGCATTTGCTTTTTTTAGTGTGGCTGTATTAAGGCTGATGAATTAGATGTCTGATGTTAATGGTTTAAAATTCAGTTTTCTCGTTTGGTTATTTGCAATACCTTTGAGGCAGAATTCTTCCAAGGCTAACACAGTGGTTTAATTTCTTGTAGCATACAGTTACATGTTCAACTCACATCAACAATGTAATCTGCAAATCTGCAGTGTTTTATTGTCTGCATTCATATAGAATTTGGTTATTTTAAACCTTAAAGCTTAAATAAACTAACATGAAATATGAGAAATGTTTCACTAACATGGCATATGAGACTGTAATTTTCAATTTTAAATATTTCTTTTTAGGCTAATGGATACAGCTTCATCAATATTGATCATGGACAAGCAGTATCTTTGCTAAAGACTTTTCAGAATGCAGTGGAACTCATCATTGTGCGAGAAGTTTCTTCATAAATACTGTGGATTGGGGGGAAAAGCCAGCAGGATTCATTGAAGGACTTATGGGAAACTGAATATTTTGCCTATTTTTATACGTGAAAGGAACTTGAAAAGAATTATGATCAAAATTTGTACAGGAAATACTGAACTTGTGGTTAAAGGGGGAAAAACCACTGTATAGAACATACAGGAAATAATTTTGGAAATGCATATGGTGAATAACCTTCTTTTTAAGCATTATAGCAATCTAAGGATCACTCCTCCAAGAACAAACCTATGTTGGTTTTTTGTACACATGGTAGGTTTATTTTTGGATAATTCATGCACATTACTAAACTTTGTGCAAGGCTTTGCAAAGCCTCAGTTGTAGCCAATGGACAGATGGCAGGGCTGTCTGTCCTGTAGCTGTTTATTGCCTTTATTTTTATTCACCAGATATTAATGTGTTATGCTGAAANACCAGATATTAATGTGTTATGCTGAAACCACTTCTGTAGATATGGACGGGAGATATGAAATGTTGGCTTTGCTATGTGCACATTGTATAGATGAATGGGTAGATGGAAGGTGGTGCTGGTTGGACACAATAAAGGCCAGGTGAAACAACTATCTGCTCTCTAAATCTGGAATCAGGAAAGAAGAAAAAGTGTTTAGTTCTGGAGTGTACGTCTACCAATAGAAAATGCAATAAAAGCTTACGGTGTTTTTTAGGAAGACTGTAACTACAAATTTGTGATATTCTACAGGATTTGTTCTTAACGTAGTCATTGAATATTCATTTGCCACAAGTGATTCATGTTTAGTTGGGTTTTCTTGCATACATAATTTTTTTTCAGCTGTACTGTGGAAGTGTGCCCAGAGGTTTTTCTCTGCTGTGGAAATCCCCCGTTTTGTGCAAATGGTGATACTTTTTATCTTTATAAAAAGTACTCCATTTTAACCTTACAGATTTTAAAAATGAAACTGAAATGGCCAGTTTTTAAGGTGGTTGCCTGTAATACATATATTTAAACACACACAAAGTAAATGATGCAGGAAGGGTTATGAAAGACATCTTGATTTTGTTTGGCCTTTGCATTGCCTTGTAATCAAAAAGGAAACCATACGCATGGAGCTAGGTAACCAAAGCAAGTTTGTGAAACTTTGAACAGTGATGGAGAGCAAAGTGGGGGTGTACTGACAACCCACCAGTTCGTAATGATGTTTCTTAAAGGGCTGTTCCTACAGGTAACATTAAATGTGAACTAGACACTTCAGAGTCATTAAAGGGTTTCTAACTATATTAATAGTGATTTACCACAGGCTGCCTTTGTTCCTTATTACTGTATAAAATATTCAATTATGCTTCTATTAATTTTGTTTACCAGAAACATTAACTTTATTTTTCTCTTTGTCCTTTGTAATTGAATAGAGGCTGCATAATCTGCAGTGATAATTAATATGCGGTTGTTATGGACCAGGGAGAAGTGCCATAGAAGACCAATAACTGTTTTTTATCAGGGCTAAAGATTAGCCTGTCATTGGAGCAATATTCAGTTATTGCAGTTCATTTTTAATTACATATAAGTTGGTAGTTTGAGACAGGTATAAGTTGCTTTTTTCAACCCATGTGTACAAAAGCAAATGCTTTTAATAAAGCTAGCAAAAACACCAGCCTCCTTTAGTTTTGGGACAATGAGCTGGAAGAGAGAGGAATTATACATAGCTAGCGGTGATAAACAGGCAGTACTTTTTAAATAAGTGAACTCCAATATTATTGCACTTCTTTCAAAGATGTTAAGTATTGCTTATTGTACTGTGTATAGTTCTAATAATTTTAATTGAAACCCTTTAACACTTNTCCTAAATTACCTTGGTCTTCTACATAACATGTATCTTTGGGAAGGGAAAAGTCCAAAAAGCAGAACTGATTCTTTACTGATCTTGGACTGACTTTGTATACATTTTGCAGTACATTTAAATATATCACTGAGGAATTATACTGTATTCTTTTTTGCTTTAACGGTAACAGAAGTTCTAAATGTTGTTGTGTCACTTAATTTTTAGATTTATGTATCACAGGAAAATTCTACCAAAACCTGTTTGGCTATGGTAGAACTATAGGAGTAGAGATTTATAGCAAGAAGTTTAGTACTTCTTGAGCGAATACTTGGCCAAAGCTTGTCTTCAGTAAATTAGCAAATTAACCATCTAATAAAACATGGATTATGGTGATTTTACTCAGTAAATGTTGGAGTTTTCAGTGGATTGAAATGTGTTTGTTCCTTCAGTGTCTGTGTGTAAAGGTAAACACATGTGAGACTAGATGATTTTGCAGAGAGTGGGAGAAAGATGTCTCCTGAACTAGTCCAGCCAGGATTCAGCAGGAGGAGAGACAGTATTGGCACTTTTCATTTTGAATGCATCTTAAACTACATTTTCAATAGAAAAAAATCCATCAGCAGCCTAAGTTACTCAGCATGGCAGTGAGTTGATGCAAACTCTGTTAATTCTTTCTGTTCTTAATAGTTCATTAAAGAATCAGTTCAACTGATGTAATAAAAAGATGAAGTCTCCCACATATTTATTATGTAAATATTTTTTAGTTTCTTTTTTGGACTGGAGTTAACAAAAGATGTGTATATACTTGAAAGCATTCTATGAACACAAACATAGCAATAAACAACACACAGAAACAAACCTTTATGATTATTTTGGTTTTGTTTAGAAATATTCCCTTGTCAACAGCTATGAAATGTTTTTATTGATCAGCATTTATTCAACATTCCAAATTTTTGTATACAATTAGACTGTTTCTGAGGTAACACATGGAGAATAGATAATAAACTAATGCTCTTTAAAGCTGTGTGTTATTGACTTACTGAAGTTGTAGGAAATTCTTCATAACACCATTTTATTCTTTAGTTTCTGTAGACCTTAGTACTCTATCAGTATACATTAGTAAAGCCTTCTTTGTGTTTCTGGCTCCATGCATCTCCGTACCCTGGGGTCTGCTCTAGGTGATTTCGTTGCAAGACTGGGTTATTCACAATAAATAACTTTTATGAATAACCCAGTCTTGCAACGAAATCAGCTAGGGCAGCCCAGTGGCTTCTCTCCTAAAGAGATGAGTGGTCTTTATCTGATGCAAACTAACTAGTTTCAATAGCAGAGCAGGGTGACTGAGCGAAGGAGCAGGGTTAAAATTAAGAGTGTCTTGAGAGTGCTGTGGTGAGATGTACAAGGGTTTTGTGGTAAAGAAAGTGAAGAGCCAGGCACAGAATTTCACAGGAGAGGCAAATGCAGGCTTACATCCAGTTTCCTTGGAAGCCACCTAACAATGTAGTAACACAAACTGTTTAGTCTTTTTTCCTTGTATATGTGGATCTGGCGTATCAATATCACTTACTGCTTGCTTCCTCTACACAGAAAACTAATTCTAACTATAACAGGTGAGAGCCCTGATGACCCTGGAGTATTGGGCCCCTCCTTCTGTAAGGTTTTCTGTACCTACTCCCTACTTGGTCTTTGGAATTTTTTTCCCCTTCAGTTTCTCCTTGTGAGCTCTCTTTTTTAAGACCTTTTTGTTGTCTTTTCTGCCTTTTATGCATCAGGCTTCAAATTTATTCTTTCCCATTTCACAGGTATTATTTGTTAGGTAAGCCTCATTCCTGTGCAATTGAGCCTTTTTGGTCTCCTACTTTATTTCATAACTCAACAGTTTACTTTTTCATCAAGCACCTGAGCATGCTGGGTCCAACTTGCGCTTTTCTGACTGGAAGCACTTTTTTCAGAGATAAAGTGTATTTTTGGTGTGTTATTTCTGTTGCCTTGTATTAAATTCAATTTTGGAATGTGTCCAGAAGATTCTGTTGCAGCATCTATGAGACTGCCTTGAAACTGGGTTTCCACTACACCAAACGTTACAACTGCACTGTAAAATTGCCCCTGTCTAAAAGAGTTGTTGTTATATGAAAAACTGAAGTAGCCAAAGTTAGAGAAGTTAAAATTTCTATTTAAGATCATACACTGATCAACTGAAGTCAGCAGAAAAAACCTCAAACCTAATGATTGTCAGTTCAGTGCCTGGCTTAGGCAATATGCTATGTACGGTCCTGCAGCACTGATGAATTCTTGGCTGAAGTGTATAAAATATGGCTAAAGATTGATTATCTGCTATAGCATCTGAATCCATCTTGGCCAGTTTTATGTGATTTTGCGATTTCTCACAGTCTGTGTAATTGGAGCCATATTTTGTCACGAACAAGGATGCTATTTCAAGAAGTTTTCCTTGTGGCATATATTAGAAAACAAAACAAAAAGATCAAACAACAGAAGAAACATCTTTCTCAAAATTTTCCTTTATTCAATTTTTGCTACTCAGTTGGGTATAGGTGATTAGGAAACTTGTCAAGTTACATATCAAATAACTTCTGCTCTTCTGCCATCAAGAATTACCTTTCCCAGCAGCCCACCTGAACAAGCAAATTAAAGTTTTTGAGTGCCTCAGAATAGATCACTCGTTCTGAATGGTCTTACATAGAAAATTAAAGTAGTACTAGAGCAGTCTATATAGTTTTCATTTAAAAAGACAAATCTGCATCTGTCCTCTGAAAACAAATGTTGGAACATTTGTTCCAACCAGAACAAGCATACTTTCTGAAATAAAACTTTCCTCTTATTAAGGAAACTAGAAGTATTTTAGAAGATTCTTGTTTTGCGTCAGAGGCTTCCTCATGAATGGCTGATACTGCATCTAAAAAAGCCTATCATTAGTTAGAGGTTTTGGTTCTTTCTTCGGAAAACTGTGTCTAAGAATCTAAGCTGTAAGATGAAAAAACAAAGACAAATCATGATTGCAATAACTGATCTAATTTAGATAGCTCAATGTAAATAACTTCTGTCTTTATTCTTTTATTACTCTTTCAGTTAAGTTTGGACCCAGAGTTCCTTGTTCCTTGAATAATTTTCTGCAAAAATTGCTCTACCTGGGACAGGACTGTATCAAATAACAGTGGCCCCAAGTGCCTCTGCACCACGGGAGAATCTCAGATCACACAAGTGCTCTATTTCTGGGTTTTTCAGGGGCTTTTGGTGTTTTCACTCTTCCCAAGAGGATGAACCTCTAAGTTTCTAAACTGCCTTCAACACAAGACAAAAAACCAGCTCTTACTTTGAGTGATTGGCTAATGCCAAATGAAGGTCGAGTTCTGCCTTACAACTTGGATTTGAAGGTAAACATCCAAAAAGAAAACCTTAGCTTATGCCATGGCAGGTGGTTTCTGGAAAAACTGAGTTTGTCTTTACTCACTCCACAGACTTGTACCTTAAGTGACATCTTGTGTATTCTCACTCCATTTGAGAAATTTTAAGAGTATGTTCACATTTGTCGGGAGTGAGTGAACCTAATGTGCTGTTCCACTAAAGCATTGATGCATATTTATCATAGCAGAGGTCATTTAGGTAGTTCTTGCTTTGCCCGTATAATAGTGAAGGTTCTTTAGGAATTTATAATTTTATACTTGAACTGACAGTTGCTAAATGTTACTGTTTCACTAAGCAAAGTGCTCTCCAATGTACAGAAGTATTACTGCAGCCAGCTGATAGAAGCGTTATGTATCTATGTGGCAGTTGCTTCTAGGCTTGGGAACCCACTGTTTTTAATTCAGGTTCTTATTCATCCTCAACAAGTAAGCAATAAAACACCTGATTTAATTTTCTGTGACATGACTCCATCTGATTCTTCTTACAATTACAAAGATTATGAAGGCTAAAGAAAACTACTGATGGCTGTTGGTAGGGAGAGGAAGATTTTATAATGATGAGCTAAGAAAAAAAGCCAGTGACAACTGATAAAAATGAATTTTGTATTACATTTTAATCATATTGTTGTCTTTGTAGTTTATTTTTAAGAAATTAAGCTTTCTACAGCTATCCATGCTATTCATTCAGGAGCCGGGGCTTTCAGGTTACCTAGGGGAGGTGTACGCACAGTTTCTGTACAAATGTATGTCCCATTAGTGAAAATACTTTTAATTTCTGTACTTGATGCATTTTTCAAAGTGATGTCTAGAGATGATAGCATTACTTAACTATGTCAATCTTAAAGAGTTACTATATCCCCACCACCGCTTAGTGAGGTGGATCCCATCTCTGCAAGGAGACATTTGTCCTCAAAGAGGATTGGATGGTGACAGAAACCAAAACCGTGTTGCTGACCCCAGCTCTGCACCCAATTGTTGATGCTCAGTACCTCTTCCTCCTGCCCTCTTCCCCGCATAAGCAGGACTGAGGAGAAAAGCACCTGGGTCTGCACACCCCTGACTATCCCCCCAGAGACTGGGGGTGATAGATCCTCTCCTGGTAGCCCCTGGAGGTATCGCTGGTGCCCACATGGGAGAACGGCAGGGGGTCATAGTCCGAGGGTTGGACAAGCTTTGGCAGTCTCTCCACAACATCCTGGATCTGGCTCCCCAGCAAGCAGCAAACTTCTGTAGCCAGTGGGTCAGGTCAGCAGATGGGTCCCTCTGTGCCCCGCAGCAGGGAGCTGCCCACTACATCACTCACTGCTTCCTCCTGGTGGTCTAGTGTGGCTGAGGGTCAGTCTGTCCAGATGCTTTGCTTGAAAGAACCCTCAGCGCTTCCTCAGCGTTCAGGGCGGTGAACCTCAGGTGGAGCGGGAGCCTTCCACGTGGTCCCAGAAGACACCAGCTACCAGCCATTGCCTTCCACTGATTTTCCACTTGCCGTTCTGCTAGCAACAGACTCTGCCCAGGTCTGCACTGTGGTGGGGGTCCAGGGCTCTTGAAGCTGTAGGGTCTCTGAGGACATCCTGTCTCTCTCCGATGCTGCACAGCCTGCTGACTTCTGTAACAACTCTGCTTAGCAGCACAGCTCTCCAACAGCAGCACATCTCCTGCAGGACAGATCCAGGAGAGGCCCCAGGCACTCCTGATCCACCCAGCTTTGACACAGGCCTCTCCTAGCACCAGCTAAAAGAGTGGGAGCATCACCCTCCCAAAGCAGGGGCAGCTGCAACAAAGGCTTCAGGCATCCCTGCATCAAGGGCTGCTGACCACATTTGCTAGAAGCTGCTAGACCTTCCCCAGGCCCACAGCCCTGTGGCTCCCCTTGCCCTGTACCTGGGAGCAGCAGGTACCCTCAAGTTTCTCAGAGCGTTCCCAGGAGTCCCCCTCCCCTACCGCTTTCTAAGAGCCTCGTTTCAAGTACAGCATCACCTCTCCTTGCAGTCCAGACCCTCTCCTCTGTTGCACTCTCTGATTTCCAGGTCTCTGCCTTCTTGTGTGTGCTTTTCCTGATACTGTTTGCAAGAACATGACTTGTATTTCCATACTGCAATTTGAAATATTGCTTTGTATTAAGGATAAAAATTAAGTACAGAAAAAGAAGCAGCTATTTGGCCTAAAGGAAGAGAAAATATGAAATAAGCATCACAACCTACTATTTTAGACTACATCATTAATACTCTGCACAGGATTTTGTGCAGTTCAAAAGTAGGTTGCAATTGAGGGAAAAAATCTATTAAGTAGCTATGGATAAATGTTACTGAGCTGTGAAAGATGCAGTTAACACGTAGCTTGTAATGGCTGAGTGAGGACACTTTCAGCCACTCACATCTATACGAATACAGAAGTAAAAGTTCTAGACATGTAATAAGAAGGTGCGAGAGAACAAGTATCACGTGACTGGGCTGGCAAGGTTCCTGAGATGGCTGAGAACAGTTCCCCGTGAAAGGTCATATTGCTGAAATGACATAGCTTTTCTGCATGGCCCGAAATTTTGAGCATCGGGAATTAAATTTCTGATTACAGTAGTCTGCGACATCTGTTTTTGCAGCTGCATAACACAAAGGGGAATATGGCTCTGCACTGCATACGTTTCATGAGGCATGGTTGGACACCACAAACTGCTGAACTGTTTATATTTCAGTATTGTCCAAATTAATGAAAAAACTGTGACAGAATATTCACTGTTGTTTGCCAGACGTGTGAAAATACCAATTTGGACAAACTTCTCAAGGACTGTCTCTTAATAGAGAAACTGGGAGAGATGAACCAGATGCTCTACAGAGAAATTCTCATTCAATTGCTAATGTTGATGATTTGTGAAGGAAACTTTGGAGAAAGAAAAACAACAAACCAAAAAAAAGGGGGAAAAGCTTTCTATTGAATTATAAGTATGCACTGGCAAAATACATGATTTGAAAGTATTGTGCCAAGGCTCCTAACATCACAACATTTTAGCATATTTGATTGATTTTTGTCTGCAACAACTTGCACTCACAATAGAATAATCAACAACTGGCTTTGAATATGGAGAAGGAATTTCTGCTGAGAATGTTTCTGCCAGAAGTACTTCAATTGAAAGCCAAGGCTCCTCTACTGAGAAAGTGAGGTTTACTAATAAATAATGAAATAGATTTTAACAGTTGATGCATGCAAGGGTTAGAAACCATGCTGAAAAGCCTCCAGTTTTTTTTCTGCTACATTTTGATTTAAAAAGCTATGAAAATACACTTGGTGATTTGAATAATGGGACTGACTCTGCAGTAAGTGACGTGTGGTGGGTTTTTAACTGTAGATTGTAATTATTCTATTATAGCATTAATCATGATGTGCTTATATTTTAAGACATCTTAAGATACCAAAACATCTTAAGATACCAAAAAGAATTCAGTACTTACTGAACTCAATTTGTTTTGCAATAATGTCTATTTTATACCACTTTCAAATAAAAGTTATCAAGAAAATATTAATGTTTATTTGCACTGAGTTATACTCCGGTATGTTTTCAAACTTCACAATTATAAAGGTTCTAATCCTTTTATTGTCAGTGGAAGCCTATATTCTGATGCCATGAAGGAGGCTAGGAACTAGAACTACTGGCAGAGCGTGACTGTGCCCAGACCTCCTCATCTTGTCATGCAGCACGACACATGATTAGATTTTTAAGTGTGCAAGTTAGTTACCATTATTCATATTTTTTTCTGTGTCTTAGCTAAGAAGAATTTGGTTAACTCATATGAACAAAACTGATATTATTTTTCCAACTTAAGGCAAAATAAGTATTCTTTGAAATTCAGCATGCAAGAGCAAATTAAAGCAGCCACTTCAGCTGCGACAATACCTGGATTATTGTCCTTCAAAACAATATCCCCAAACCAAAAATTCACTACTGCTGTGATTTTTTTCAGTTTCAGGTGATATTAGCCAGCTTAAGATGATACTCTATGAAGTCCAGTTTACCAAACCAATATATATGATGATGGTAATTCAATTATTGGACAAAAAAAAGAAATTTTATATCTAATGGGTGGACTGGAATTGTGTTTGTGCCCCAGAGTCAAGCACTAAAATAAAAAGGCCCATTTCTGCAGTTTCTCCACCATATGTGAAATGATTTGGCTTTAGAGGAACCAAACTTTCATGTCCTAAATGTATTTAAACTTCTTGCCCTGGTCCTACAAACTCTGGCTGGAAGGCAGAGGAAGTTTTTCCCAATGAATTCCAGAATTTTCTATCCAACTCCTTTGAACTATCCTGTTCAGATAGGTATTCTGGAGATTTAAAAATATCTTCCCTTTATGTAGCATTATATGCTGTGACTCACAGCAGGATGAACCTCACAGCAAAGGAAAAAGATGCTTTTTTTCCTCCAGAAATAGCAGGGACCTACCTGAACAGTGCCAACAGCATGTCCTGCCATAAAAATAGCAAGTAGCAGATCTCTCAGCAGACACTCAATTAAATTTAAAAAAAAAAAAGCTGAATTTTAACATTTTCTTTTCCTTCTCCTACACATACATATTCACACATACCGCTTTTAAAAGTATATCATAAACTCTTAGTTTAATGTAAACTTACAAAATTGACATGTAGAATTTCATGCAGGTTAAAAGAGGGTCTTCTAAAAACCCCTTCTGAATAAGAAATGCTGCTGTAATCCAAGTAGTGTTGTCTGGAAAACAGATACTGGATTTCATAAGTGATTGAAGAAATGCTGCCCTGAAACGATAATTGAATGCAGAAACTGTTCTCAGATCTCTCTCTTACTTGCTTTGGTGCATTCTCCCAGTCTGTAAATGGTGGCAATAATCGTCGTTAATACGCGCTTGGAGATACAGAGATAAAAATACTATCTAGACACTGTTGGCTGTCAGCTAAGTCCTTCATCTTATTTCGGAGTAAGTTTAAAAAGAATTGAAAGCTGAGAAAAGGTACTCCATCTTTGATTTAAGCAGTTTTATGGGGAGAAGGGGAACTTCATTATAAAACATGCTCATATAGCTGCTAATATGACTCTTAAAACTGATACTGCTATGCTAAATACAACAATCCTAACTTTTTTCATGTGCTTGCCATTAACCAGAGAAAAAGCAGATGCAGAAACCTCACAGCTGTTTCACTTTAGCAATGCCAGTTTATATAGATGACTGCCATCCAGAGGCCGGAACTTTGAAAGGGCTTCAGCTGCTTACATTGACTATGTAGAGTTCATCTGTTAAACTCAGTATCAGTAGGATTTTAACATTTCTAGATCAAGTTTCGTCTGGGAAAAACAACCCCTACTAGAGAAATGTTATGCTAGAAAAATCTTTTTACAGTTTTTCTGGGTAGGGATATAAAAATGGTCTCATACTTTGTGAAAAATAGGTCTTGTTAAATGCATTTTATATAATTTTTGAGATTACAGATGTGGTGGATTAGGGATTACTTCACAGAATTAAGAGTTTGTTTTCTGTAAGATGTTTTCCTCTACTACACAAGAGTCTTATTAAAAAAAAAAAAGACCAAATTATACTAAGGCATATACAAAAAAGAGAGCAGCTACCTGATAAACCCGAACAGTATAATGATGGAAAGGGGGTGAAAGCAATTTCTAGCATTTGGGAAGAACTGTGGATTTGGCGGAGTTTAGAATGAAGTCTATTCTCTGTGAAATGCTACAAAGTTAACATTTTCCAATTTGTCTGTATCTGAAAGTTAGTTCAAGTTAAACTGAGGTGTGAATCTGTCTTGCATTAGATATTTCACAAATCCTACTTCCACATGCAGTTTTATTCCAAAATAAAATGTGCTGGAATAACTGTAGATGTAGGCAAAACATATACTGTTGTTTTCAGATTTCATGTTAACCGCCTGCTTTGATGAGAAACAGTTCATACTATCAGAACTGAGGTTTTGGCCACGTGCAGAACTTGGCAAGCATCTCGGCGTCAATTTATACATTGAGTAAAATTCCTGACTGATTATGAAAGGCAGAAAAATATCCCGACCTGGAGCGCGCGTCTGGGCAAAAACTGAGAAAGTAAGAGTGTTATCAGCAGTCAATCTGAACAGGCAGTCTACTGTGAGTAGTAGGAGGAGACTGGCATGTGAAGATTATGCCTCTTGATTAATTCACAAGAGAAGGAATATTTGTGTTGTAAAAGACACATTTGTTTCCTGTGTTCTGCATCACACATCTATGCAAAACATTGGAATTTTGGTTGTACAATAAGGCAAATGGTGTAAAGTTACCCTGTATGGAAACAAACGTCTGTAGCAAAAGCTATACAAATATACTGGCTTTTAGTGGCATTCTAGTACTGCTTGTGAAAGAACATTCAGAAGACAAACACTTCATTTTTATTCGGATCTCTTCACCAAATTGATACATGTCTATTTTAATCACTCTTACATACTGAAAGATTAAGTTAAACATATAAATTCATCATCTTAAATAAATAAAAAGTAATCTACTGAACACAACTTGAACGCTTTAATGAGAACCAAAGGTACTAGCTATGGTTAAAAGATGGCAGTATTTTAAACATTTGTACCATTCACTGAAAATTTTCTTGAAGTCTCAATAAGATGTCAAAGGTTCCCTAAATTTAAACTGCATTATACAATGATAATTTTAATGCTTGGTCATTTTTTTGCCCTAAAGACTGCTAGCTTTTTTTTGAGTTCAGTGCATAATCGCAGAATTATGAAAGCCTGACTAAAAAAACAGAACAAAGAGTGTGTTTTTTAGCATCCTGCAAATGTATTAATGTGAGTTGATACGTAAATAGCCTACACTGAAACATCCAGTCATTTGACAACCAAACTCAGTTGAGAAATGCCCACAGAAAGGAGTATCGGTCATACAGCCATCCTACTACCACGTGTGGTTCTT
>WAAD01022422.1:0-24305 GCA_013389945.1 Fregata magnificens
GGGCCGTACCAGACTAGGGAGTTGCCTAGTGACATTTTTCCTCCCTTTCCACCACTCATCCTTCTTCCCAAAAAACGTTACCATAGGTCAGAATTACAGTTGTGTAACTCAGACATACATTGTAGTTTGACTCTAAAATTTATTGCAACTGCAATACTTGAAGACAATTTTAAAAGTCTTGTCATATGAACACACACAAAGTCAGTAATTCCAGTTTACATCATATGTCTGAGAACAGGCTTTTTAAAAAAAAAAAAATATATTTAATATGGCAAGTACCATGCTCAAGAAGGTGTTGCCATAGAGTGCAACTGCCTGACAATTTCTGGCAACTAGAAACTCTTTGGCAGTAGTCTCACATGCATACCATAAACATATATGCTTTAAGGGTAAATTCAGTGGAACAGTACAGCCTCAGCAGCAGCTGGAGAACTCAAATAAAAAAAATACAGCTAGGAAATCCTTTCAGTTGCTTGGGTAAAGTTGAAGAGTTGCAGTGCAGTGTTTTTGGCACTGTTCTGTATGAACTCACATATTTAGAGTGCTATGTTAACAGGATCAGCATCACAGTGCTGGGTGCCTCAAAGAAAATGCAATACCAGAGTCCTTATGCCTTTGGGCCTCCATTGTGTGGTCTTTCTCAAGTATCCCTGATGCCCTTGGCATTTAAGGCAGAACTGAGATTAAAGCCATGGGAATTGCTCAGAAGGTGATGCACTTGCAGAGCCTTCACAGAGTAGCTAGAGCTGAGCAGGTAATGCACCAAGATGACCCCTTAGTGCATGTATATCTGTATATGTAATACTTTTCATCAAGCCACCAAGTTATTATCGTAACAGAATTATAAACTGGTATAAAAAAATAGCAATAGCTTGAGTTGCATGGTGCATACTCAGTCACAGTGATCCTATGTCTCTCTTATCAGTTTTGTTAATGAGTCTATTCATAACCTATATGAATAGCAAGATGCAATTGTTAATAATGTAGGTTAATTGGATCCTACTTTTACTCAAATAACCTTTGCAAAGGATTAAAGTTAACTCTCTCTATACAAAAAGTGTGAAACGTCAGAACTATTCAGTTAGGTCAGAGAAATGAGTACTCCAGATACTGAATTTCTTCAAAGGATCTAACATTTTTAGTAATTTAAATCAAGATTGATGAATAAACTTGCAAAAGTTGAGAAAATTACTCGAAGAATAAATGACATCAGCTCCGAATGATCTGTTGAATTTCTGCATAGATTGGAATGAAATGATGTTTAAATGAAAATTGTAATGAAATTTCTGTGAAAAATTAGATGAGTTTAAAAGTACATGCAATCTGACTACAAACAGATTGAAGGGGGAACTCAGAACAATTTACTTGCATTTGTAGTATCTCATAACATTTTGCATATTTTTTTTTCCACATTTGCCTACCTTCAACTTTCATGTCTTTTGCTATGAACTCTGCCTAGTATAGCAGCTGTGTGCTCATAAATAATTACTATGGAGAAAAGAGCAAGGTAATCTCAGCCTTCATGCAGTTCATCTGTTTGTTCTTTAGGAATTAGTTCAGCATGGAGCAGTGGAAAAAAATCTGTTAAAAAAAAAAATCAATGTTATATACACAGCTGACTAGACTCAAGATGAAAGGATGATACTAAACAACTGCAGTAGCCATGAGTGGGATGACATGAGGCATCAGTGAGAGTTGATCAGCCTGCAGAAAGACACAGAAACAGTCAGCACCAGTCCAAAAAGAAACTATAAATTGGTCCTTAAAACATAACCGTGCTTGGTGCTGTCCACTCCACCTAGAAAAAATGTGTGCAAATGTGCTCACGGTACACAGTTGTGTGGTTTTATGATCCTAGACAGATTCTTACTGGCAGGATTTTATCCTAATGGAAAGTGTAACCAACTGAAAGAGCTGCAGGATCCCCCAAAAGACAGTCAAAACAGTTACTGATGGACATCCATTTAAAAAAAAAAAATCTGTCCTTTCAATGGAATTGAAAATATGTCCCAGAATTTTGGCTAATTATTAGGACTGCCTTTGAAACAGGAACTGACTCATAAGGGCATTGGACATTCTAGAAAACACCTCTATTTCTTACCATAAACCTAAACTAACAGAGAGTGTGAACTGTAAGTCTGAACTTCAAATTCTACCCTCAGTCTAGCAGCTCCCACAAAATATACTGTCAGAAGCAATCAAGTTTTTATCCGCATACCTAGGTGGAGACAAATTCAGTACCAAGATTATGACTCAGCAGCCTCCAAAGTCTTGCTATTTGCTGAAACTTTTAGACACATTATTTGCTCTTGTAATAAAGGGCAGGTAAAGATCATTTTATTTTTCTCTAATTTACATACATTTTGATTAGTGAAACAAAAGCACGGCAAAATAAACTATATCCACATGATTAGCTGAATAGGATTGTTAATTTGATGAGCACAAATCAATATAGGGGTCAGGAAGCAAATGTTAATTCTGCTTTATATGCTTGTCTGAGCCTGCTACACTTTGTTAGAGTGTTAAAACACTCTAAGAGATAAGGCTATACATTCCCCTAAAGGCAGTTTGAAGCTGACCCACTTCTGGGATAAGGAAATTCTATTTTGTTGTAATATTTTCTTAATCCATATCTGCATCTTGAGACACAGTGCCCAGTGCTCCGTCCCTGCCTTCATCTCAGGCTGCTTTTGGCGTTCAGACTAAATTCCAGGGGACAAAGCTGGGGCTCTCTCCTGGTTCTCTCTCTGGCAAAACCTATTCTTCTGGCTCCACAAAAGCATCCACTGAAAATTTTTTTGGTACATTATTTAGAGTTATTTATCAGAAAGCCAGGATCCCACATCGTCTTTATTCCCCATGGATTATGTTTTCAGTTCCTTTGCTGCAGTGCTCGTGCCCAGGGTAACAACTGCCCAGGCAAAGACTGGAAAAAAGGCAACTATTGGGGATAATAAAGTGTTAAAAATCAAAACAAAAGAAAAACACCACCACCACACCCACACACAGAACACTAGCAGTAACAGGTGCTCTCAAAATGAACAAGAGCAATTATCGGTCTTGACTAGTTAGTTAATTTGTTGTGTAATGCTCAGGAAAAGAGGAATGCATTTATTTCCCAGAAGGAAGATCTATCTGAAGCCCTATTCCTTGACCCTTTAAGTAACACATTAGGGAAAGACTCAGAGTTGCTCTATCTTGCAATTTAATTAGGTGCATGTTTAAGAAAAACTAATTATTTGGTAGACCCTTGATCTGCAGTCCTCTCTCATATGAATGCATAACTGCAAGATAGATTCCTAATTACATCTTATCAACTGTTCAATCTATTTCATGTCCAAAAGAGAGGGGTGTATATGTGGTTCCTTCAATGCTGTTATCCTTGATTCTTCTTTGTATTTCTTCTGTAAACTTTCTAGAGTATCAATGCTAAATAAAGCAGTTCAGCGTAGCAGGCCAGAGTAGAATATTGTGCTTTCCTGTTTTAAATTTTTTGTTCTTTTCCAGGCACCTTCAGTGACACTGTATCCACTTTTGACATTGGTTCTTGTTATTTTGCTCAAATAGCCAAGGAGGGATACTGCTCCGTAGAGCAAAAAAGTTTTAGTAAGTCTACCTCCATAACATTTTTACTGTCGGTCACTTGAAAACTGGCAGAGTAATTGGAGCTGGGAGGGACAGGAAAAAAAGATAGATTTTTAGAGTGAAAGAAGTCAAATACTACAAACACTAAGCAATCTTTTTCCAGGCTTTAGTTTTACAGAGAGAAATATGCAAGATAATTTCTTCTAACTATAGTATTTTAAAGCCTTCCAGAAATGAATCATGATATCTGTAATGTGCATACGCATACTGTAATTTAACTGGTCTTTAGTACAATGAATCTCTGGTGTGAAGTCTTCCTTGTTAATGATCAGCATAAGCTATGGTTCTTAATGCAATTATGAATCCAAGGCTTACACTCTATAGGCAACAGAGTAACAAGATGATATCATTAAACTTCTCATTTCATTTACTCATACCTATAGGGAAAAAACAACCATTATTATAAGCATCTTACATTTTCTATCAGCAAAAGGGACCCTAGCATACATTGAATTACATAGTATAGGTTCTTCATTCCCCTGGGTAGGTAAATAAACTGTTCCAGCATCGGCAGTTTCTCTTTTAAATGGGTTTTTTATTTTGAATAACATTAAAGGAAAATAAGGCAGTCTACATAAGGAAAGAATCTTTCTTGATGCCAGAAGCAAGCAAGCCCTTCAGCCCCTTTGGAGAGGCTCTTCTCTTTGAGGGAAGAGCCAACCTACCACCCCCATCAGTTATCTGAGGGCTTCATAAACAGGACCTTTCCCCAGCCCTGGGCTGCATTCACTAAGGCCTGGGAGCTGGCTCTGTCCCATAGCATTTTTCCAGGAGAGCTTGTGTAGCTGCTTTCCACAGCCTCCAGAGGTCCCTGTAGATGCTGTAGCATGACTTCCCACCTCAGCTGAGTAAGTAACCTGATGGGAAAGGTGCTAAATCTTTCCCATTACTAGGAAAGCTGCACTTGCTCTGGGTGACACTGGGCCGATAAAAGGCTGGGAAGGCCTAGAGCAGAAGCATCAGCTAATGATTGTCAGATAACATCTTTTTCAACAGCACATAGTCTGTCAGAATGGTAAGCGAGCCTTCCCTAAAGGATTTCAGCAATACACTTTCTAGGCAAGTAACCCCCCTCAATTGCACCACAGTATTTTTCCCCTGGGAGAACTTATGGCTCAAAAAAAGGTGCTGTCCCCTGTCCACACCCTCTTACAAGGGAGCCACTGCGAGTCCCAGACCAGAAGTTTCCATACATGTCAGGCATCTCCAGGACGGCCAGGTTCATTAGAGCCAGCAGTTCAGCACACGATAGGGAGTGTTGGCACCTGCACGTGCTTTTGAAACCAAAGGGAACATCCTAGATGAATAAGCACTCTTCTGCCTGATAAACCTTCTTCTATACCACATGTCTCAAGACTATACCTCCCAGTGATGACCACCATCCCAGTGACGACATTTCATCATACCAAACAGGTTATTTTTTTCAGAGAAGAACAAAACATACACCTGAGGGAGGGAGAATTCTCCTAAAGTTCTCTGTGAGCTTTGAGCATTCACAATAGCATGCCTGAACTACACAATATGCAGTATTGTAGCATATACATTACATTTGAGATTTTTAAAATTCACAGATAAAAAAGAAAATATTCTCACCCTGCATAGAAAAAGATAGGATCATTTTCCTTTGGTGAAACTTTAGTTGAGGACCTATAAATAGGAGTTCTCCTTCTACCCCCAAACCCTTTTAGGAACATTCCTTGTTTCCAGAGATTTTAGAATTACAGTTTGTTTTATTAAGCATCATTATTTACACTCTAAAATATGTGGCTTTTCTTTCTATAACAAATATTGAATTAGACTTAGATAGATATATAAATAGATATAGATGTACAGAGTACATAGCAGCTTTTCTTTCATTATTTCTATCTGAATATCTTAACGCAATTCTATATCCTCACAAAACCAGCAAAATAGTCTCACAATGGCAAAATTTAGGGAGAAAAAAACATTGTGAGAATGGGGGGCATGTTCATTATTATCATTTTTTTAAATGTTCATAATCTTACCTTTGCATTTCCTAAGAGAACGACTGACCTGCTTAGCAGCTAATACCTTACACCTAAAGAAGGTTCTCTACAGCACCTTTAATAAGATTCACCTGAAAGTGAGGGTAACTTCCTCTAACAGAGGTGGGATTTTAAAGGTCTGCTTGAGAGACTGAACCATAGGAGCTTTGGATTAAGAGCCCTTTAATATATAACAGCTAAAAGAAAAATATTATTAAAAAGGAGCTAGTAGCTGGATGGTTCTGTTCTCATCTATCAGTGTTCTTATCCCAAAGTAAAATGTTCATACATGAATGAATCTGGTCTTAATTAATCTTAAGGACTAATCCTAAAGATCTGTTTTTTCTCTATCAGAACATTGGTATTGTCTTCATGTTTCACATCTGCTTTGACAAAACCTTTAAGACCAGCTGAACTGAGAAAGTCAGTCACTGCTCTCAATAGAGCAGTCCTTATTGCTCTACTGTTCAGATGGAAAATCTATGTTGCTCATTTTTTTTTCAGTTATCACAGAGGACAGAATTTGAGGTGAAAGAGCACATTGCTCTTTCTGTGGTGTATGTTTTTCTAGACTGCCTCCCTGAACCCAACATTTCCAAATCAGAAACTCTGAGTAGACCCAGAAAGGTCTTCAGAAGACTTTTAGCCAACTAGATGTCAGATTTTTCTGATGGATAATTGTTTAATCTTTTCTGTAAAATCTCCAGTGATGTAGACTGTTGCGTTCTCAGGCAATGAATTCCATTTATCCTCACCCTTATAGTCAGCACATTTTTTCTCTACCATCTAATCTAGACCTTCTTTGCTGCAAATTATGTTTGTTACTTCCTGTCTTATCCTTTGGAAAAAGTCTTTTGCCTTTGAACTTGTGGCAACCAGGGTTTTCTATAATTGAAGACTGTTATTACAACTTTTCTTTGTGCATTGTCCTCTAAATTAAACAACTCCAGGTCTTTCTATCTTTCTTCATATTCCTTTTTTTCTAGACCTCTGATCCACTCTTGTTGTCTGCTCAGGATTCTTTAAAAGGTCACAAGTAACCCAAACACAATAATTCGGCTGCAGCCTTATTAAAATGGAAATACTCTGAGCCTTACACACTCTTTAGACAGCCTAAGTTTTGGTTTTTTGGAAGCAACATGACATTGCTGATTACTACTCAGTCTGTGATCCACCTTATTAATTCTAACTCTTCTTTTTATTTAGTCATCTTGCACTTTGTACATGTTCTTAATTAATTGTCTTTTATTGTTTTCTGATAGTTTAAACAGTTCATGAATGGACTTAATTTGTGGGAAAGTTGCCTGAAAATTGAATATGTAAGCTGACAATCATGTGGCTTAGGAGAGGAGTACTTGCAAAGTGACCTGTTAGTAACCTCACATAGTCAAGCTGCCCGAAATAGAATATTTAATTAAATAGAATATTGTCATCTCTTGCTGACTTCTACATACAGTCAAGTTTGAAAAACAGAAGGTAAAACATTGGTGCTGTAAAGGAGCAGCCATCAAATTTAGTACAGTACTGCGTTCAGCCAAGGGGAGAATGCTGTAACCATTGACACTGTCAACATACAAGTTTTCACATTCAAAACATTCATCTGGCCTCCCATATATCGATTTACTACAGAAAAAAAGGAAATTTACCCCAGTACCATGAGGATAAAGCTGTCATGAAAGACTGCTGATTCAGATCCTATTGCAGTGAAGGACAAGAAGGAGACAGGAAAGCTACCTTCCACAAAAAGAGGTGTGGATGGCAGTAAATATTTTAGTACCACAGGCTACATGATTTTGTTCACCAAAGTACTTAAAAAGGTTTCCTTCTTAACCTGAAGCTTTTAGATCTCATTTGATCTTAAAAGTGTCCCTAACAGAGCCATGCAACTCTTTTTGAACAACACCGCTGTGTCATAATCCACCTCTCCTCAGCAGCTGAATTTATCTTTGGAGGTGAGGAGCAGAGACCAGCTTCTAGCACACTGCAATCCTCTTTTAGTCACTATTGTTTCCTAAGGAGAGACTGGGATGCACTCTTTTTTCCTAACACCCTGACAGCCAGCACGGATGGCCTCCTACTCTCCTCTTGCAGGACAGACACTGGCAAAGCAACAATGTGGCCAGACAGCTAGCAGTGGCTTCTGGTGCCAAGGGCATAACTGCCTCCTGACTTACCCCGATATGTTGCTTCTTTCTAATTGAAATGTGCTGTGCAGTTTACTCCCTGGGTTCAGTGATGTTATATGGAAGCTCTTGTATATGTGAATGACCCCCAAGAGAATAAACAGAGCGAGTGCACCATAATAATTTCTGGATTTACACGATCAAAGAATAAGCCCTTTCATGTTTACAACACTGAATGACTGATGCTCCCAAAATCTGTTTTAACATCCTCCTTGAAACATCTTTCCTTTATTTAATTCTTTGGTTTATTTTATTTCAGCAGCTAGGTGCATATAGTCTGCTGCCTTTCACTGGTATTTGATAAAATAAATGTAGTTCTATTAAAATATGGTTCATTTAAAATAAATTGCATGCTTCCATAAAGAATGCTTTGGCACTATGCTTTTACATAAAATGAGATGAGGTGACTAAAAGCCAGTATCACAGTCAGAAGCAAGCAGAATTCAGCCTGTGATATGTTAAATAAAAATATTCTAATACCTATGTCTACTGACTCAGACATACCGAGTTCCTGCAGATAAAGTTTCATGTTATAGCGAAGCACTGAAAATTTGCAAGATGGTGTTGGGATTGAAACACCTTTGAAAGCAAAGGGCACAGTCAATGTTAGACAGCTTATACAATAAGGACATTGTGTGTACCCTAGACTTGAGTGTCTGGGGGTTTGGCTTGTTCTATGATGAATTGAGTATTTTCAGTGAATATTTCCATCAGTAGGAACTGAGGATGCAAAATATCCAACAGAAGTAGAATCATGCCATCACAAGGGTAATTGTCATAGAGCTGAGAAATTATTCTAGGAACATTTTTGTTGCAACTGATATAATTTCTCAAAAAAAAAAAAAAAGAAAAAGTTTAAATTAAGCAATGTTTTTTATTTTAAAATGTTTTCTCAAAGAAACTTCAACTAATGCCTTATTCTTTTTGCTATTTTTTATTCTAGGAAAAACTGTGAAGACCTGCACTAAAACCATTTCTAACAGTTTAGCAAAAGCTGCTGATTTTACTAAAAAGTAGGAAAGTCTTGTAGAAAGTAACTAATGGGGAATAAATTCATATACCCTGTGTCACTACACATATTATTAATGAGTCTTTGCTGGTGACTCATTTTTCATGTTAAAAGTCATCATTTAGCAACACTACCACTGTGTAAGCCATAGTGAAACTGTTAATAATCTTCCTACCTAAAGACTAAACAGCATGCCCCATTAATACATTATAATGAAAGAAAAGACTACAAAACACCCTGGGAGATAGCTCTTAAATGGCTAATAAGTCCATTAGGTAGTGAAGTGGCCTCCTAAAGCCAGAATTTTTGTAAGACAACCAGGAGTAAGCAGTTATAGATGGGTTTTGTCAATTGGAAGGACTGTAATACACATTTAGAGTCAAAATAAGCCATTTTGTTGGTTTTGTTTGAACTGATTTAGCAGAAAGCATGAGAATCCCTGAGACAGAAAATAATTAATGTAAATAATGCATGGGAAGCTTTTACACTGATGCTTTCAATTGAAGAAATGTGATTAGCATTTCACTTCTCAATTGGCAGTTTTAGGTCACTGGCCTAGTCTAGCATGAATAAATTCAACGAATGAAAAATGGCAATCATGAAGCAAAAATTAAAGAAAGGCGATTTGGAAAGGGAACTTTTGCTACATCAAGTAAAGAAGATTAAATTTAATACCTCATTTAATGTCACCATTAATCTGTCATTGCACTGGGTCAATATGTGCAGAGGCAAATGGAGACAAAGGGGAGAATAAAGGTAATGGGGCTTACGGGCATTTCCTTCACTTTGAACTTTTGACTTGGTAAAGAGTAAACAGACAGAAAATGATAACTCTGGGCCTTTGCAGTGCGTTTGAACTCTGGGGTCCTCCCTAAATAACCAAATAATCACAGATTATGACATTAGGCTCAGAAGCACAACCCTTGGAAAAGCAACTGCCTAGTACAGGTAAACCCTCTTGCCAATGGTTTTCAGGTTCTGGTAGAGCTGAGGATGTGGAGCTGCCCTCCAGGTGATATATTGAGCCCTGCCAAGGAACTGAAATAGTCTTTCAATATCAATGGTGTGATGTGCTCTCAGTTTGTACTCTGACGTACCTCCCTGAAAGTCCATATTTTTCATCTATAGATAGATATAGATATGCACATATACACGTGTGTGCATGTATGTGTGCATATGTATACACACAAACATCCCCATTTAGAAATAAATAAATTAAACAAAGCACATCTGTACACTCAGCTTCAGGTGTATGTTTAGATCACAGAGACTTAAGTGTGTGTATCAAAGCAATTTCTAGAACTGGGTCTTGCTACCTTAGGCTGTAGGTGTTGCTGAGTAGTTTCTGGTGCTATTTACAGTATTTATAGTAATTATTTATAAAAAACCTAATTTGTTCCTACATCTTTAAAATAGTGTACTCTAAGACCATTCGTTCCTGAAAATGCAAGCAAGTATGGATCTTATTTTCCATTACTTTTCACATGGATTAGATATTTAAAGTTTCCATTTGGTGTTTGATCACAGGTATAAATGACTGCCTTAAGAACTCAAGAAAGTCAGCATATATACGCATTTAAATGGCTTTTTTTAGCATATGATAGTAATAATCAGAATTCCCTTTTACATGTAACTACATATACAGAAAAAAAAAAGATTTTCTGTAAGTCACTGCAAGAAAATGGGAGGTAATTCTGGGGAAATAATGATAGTAAGCAGTTTGTGATAGGGAAATGTCAGTAATTTTTAATGTCTTGTCACTTGAATTTTTGAGCATCTTGTCAGGGTAAATCTGGCCTTTGACTTTGTGACTCTTGGACTTTGTAGAGTCAGGACCAAGTTCTCCAATGAAACAAATATTGCTATTTCTAAAAGAAGACTACATATATCATTCTCACCAGAAAGAGAAAGAACCTTCATTTTACCAGTAAGGGTCATTCTTCTAGTATGAAAGGGATTAGATGAATGAGACGACCCGCACTCTACAGATAAAAAATTTGAATACAAGCGTAAACTCCTTTTTTTCTTATAATGGAGAGGTAATAGTGGTACAGAAACACACATACCCAACACAGGAATCTAAAGGACTTTGTTTAGATCCCAGTCCCTCAGTTAAACCATGTTCTTGAATCAAATTAGAAAGATATGTTAACATAAAAGCATTAGAGACTCTCTGTCAAATCTCATTAGTATCACCCACTGATTTTCTGAAAACTGGCTGGAAAACTTTTAGAGTCAAACTCTCCAGCCTTTGTTTACTACTCAGTTAGAAAATTTTGTTGGAGAATCTGAAGGCAGAAGAGGAGTTAGGAACATATACTTTTGTTTTATTTTTCAGAACAGTATACTTTCCTAAGCATGAAAAAAGACAATAGGAAATACAACGAGCAAAGTAGACAGAAGATACTAATAGCCAGTGGCCCCACACAAGATTAAGTTTGAACAGGGAAAAAAGATTATTTTTCAGTAGGAAACGTGATTTCACTGATGTGTGTGTGGAGTACAGCAGAGAGGAAGACTAGATGTACATGTCTTACTAGATAACAATAGTGAGTCTGCACCTTTGGTCTCTGTTGGGCACTTGATGAATCGATTCCCCCAAGAATTTGGGGAGGACTTTCTACACCTTCTGTCGCAAGGCATAGACAGCCCTACACCTGAACTTTACTTGAAGAATGCTTCTAAAGTCTTTATGCGTGGTGTTTTAACACTAGCTAATACAGCCAAAGCACTGAGAGGCATAGAGGGTTAGATACTGCATCTCCCTTATGACTGGTACAGGCTTGTACATGGTTGCAAATTAACAAATATACAGTGAAAATGAAACAAGAAATTTATTCTAGGGTTGTATGTCCAGGGATTTACATTCATCAAACTTTCATCTGTTGTGCCAAAACTGTCAAGGCCGGCTTCTTGTAAAAAGGTTGGGTTTTTTTATTTCTTAAGAATAGGAAAATGGTTCAGCTATTAGATTAAGAAATTATTTTCTGTTGTTGTTGTTGTTGTTGCTTTGTTTTGTTTTCAATACTTTACTCCAGGCAGTGCCAACTGAGGTAAGAGATGGGGGTGAAAATTTAGGGCCCGACTGACCTGTGTTGGTGCAGCAACAAGAGAGACAACAACAGCATTTTGCTCAGCCACAGCAAGGGAGAATACTCAGTGAGGGTCAGGAAAGAAGGACTGTCTCCGACACTGGCAGTGCCTTGACTTCAACTAGTCAACTGTGTCAGTGTGCCAGAGAGCATTGTGTTCACTGGTAACACAGCTGGAACAGTCTACTCCTTTTCAATACTCCTAAGCCAATTTTAGATAAGAATAACAATATATTGCTCTTTTGGTATAGAAAAAGTTACTTTCTCAGGGAAATACTATTGGGATCGGATCTTGGCTATTTCTGAAAATCTGGGTGGTTAGTGGATCAGATAGAGTCTTGAATTTTAAAAGGAATCCTTAAAAAAAGAGAAGTTTAACAGAAACTATATTTAAAAGAATCTTGTGATTGTATAGGTAAAATAAGCAGGAAATGCTAACATTCATATCTTATCAATTCAACTTTTTTGTGCAAATGCATACCACTTACCAGATCCTATTTTATTGTGCAGTACTGAAGCTATGAGGTATGAAGAATCAATGTGTTGCAACGCTTTTACAAATGCGCTCAGGGATCGGGCCTCCACAAGGCACAGTGTCTGCAATCCATCAGGCCCCCCTAAGTCTGTCTCGGGCTGTGAACTAATGAAAGCTATATCTGTAATAAAATTTTGAGACCCTGCTGAAATACATACCTTGGCTCAACTAATTCCTCCTGTGCTTAGCTGTACCACAGCGACTGGCTTCAGGATCCCAGAAGGAGTCATGCAATCCTCCTCATAGATGTTTCATCGTTTTGGACACCAGTAGCTGAAGTTAATAATACAAGTAATGAGGGTTTCTGAATTCAAGTGTTTTAACTAAAAATTTGAACAAAAGCCTGTTAGCTGTCTGCATCCGGGGGGACTGAAGACTGTAATCCAGTGTTATCCAAACAGCTGAGATACAGTCCCAGGGACTGCAGGCATGACCACAAATAGCAGAGAGAATATATCCATATTTGTTTTTGAATCTGATGAGAAAACAATACTAGAAGCTACTTGTGGATTTAACAGTATCTTAGTTCAAAGCCAACATCTTTCCTAAAACTGAAACAAAGGTGAAATAAATTAAAGACAGGATAATTTGCAGGATAATCAACTAAATGTCTGTAGGCAACAGGTGTTTAACAAGCACTATGTGACTCTCAAATAGTTGATTCTTTGTTCTGAAAGTGAGCAGAAGGGGATGAATAATCCCAGGTAAATCTGTTAAGAAGCCCAAAGAAACCTCTGGGAAAAAAAGAAATGTAGCAACAAATTAGAAACAAAGATCAAGGAAGGGAACAATCAGAGATGCTCAGCTGCCATGAGCTGGAGTTTCTCATCCATCATCTGTGGGTCATGAAATACAGGGAATTCTTGAAAGAGGTGATGAAAACTGTCAAATGTTGAAAGTTAAGGTCCTAAGTACACTTAAGATACACAATACGTGAGGCTAACAAAGGTTGTAAAGTCTTAATTTTAGGCCTGTTTAAACCATGTAAATCTCCAACTTGCATTTGTTATGCTTTTCTATTCTGCTGTCAAAAAAGCAGAAGTATTTCCAATTTAATTGCCACAATTGCAAGCACTCAATTCTATAATTCAAAGATTAAAAGTGGAAAAAAATTAAACATGGCAAATGTATTACATCATTAGGTCTGGTGTAGGACTGAGATTCAAAAAGGCTTTTAGGAGCTTAATTCTCATTGAATCCCTTGAGATCCGGGCTCTAAAATGTCTTGTGACTTTGTGTGTCAGTATATCCAATCTTCTACAAATCATGCTGCCAAAATGTGCGAGAAACACAACAGGTTTTTAATAGTTCAAGTAAAAAAATCCTTTATTCCCTGTCCCTTAATTCTTATGGACATAAATTTAAAAATGTTATTTGCTCTTGGAAATAGTAATATATTTCAAAGTTTCTCAAGAAACAGTCCATCTTTCCCCAAATTAAGGACCATGCTGTATAAGAAAGGTTCTGTCTGGATTTTTCCATTTTAAGAACTTGAGCAGAATAAGAGGCTATGAAGGAATATTCATTTGGTCTTCTCTATGTTTTACAAAGTCCTCTTTGGCCCATGTTGCTTTCTCTGTACTGCAAATCATGAGTATTTTTCAACTACTGCCTCATTTAAAGTAAGGACCACAGAATATTAAAGCACCTCTGTGAAGTTCATAGTTGGATTTATGCATTTATAATAAGAGGCTCTGGGTCTGTCTGCACAGGCCTTTGCAGAACGCCTTGCATTTGCTTTACTCCCAGCTGTCCCGAGGGAAGCCAGCTTGAACCCGGGTGATGTGCATGACCCAGTGCAGTAAATCCTGTGAGACCATGGTGCACACATACTGTACTCTGTGGGGAGAAACTTCGTTATACACATGAGAAACATGAGAACAGATTTGAGGAAAGCTCAAGTAAACACAGTAAGGTACTTCTTTTAATAATGTTGTTCATTGTCTTGGTAAATTTTGGAGCGTTACAGTGAGAATATGCTCTTGTTGTTAAGACCCCAAACAACTACATTCTTCAAAATTTCCATTTTCAAGTACCAACAGTCTCGATTGACAAGATGCTCTCAAACGGATGTCTCTTCATAGTTGTGAGAAAAATAAATTTTTGTGGTTTTGTACATGGTTCAAAAGGAGAGCAAATATAAGATTTATAATGAAACTCTATTCATCTCAGCAGCGGCTGTATTGAACAGCACTGAGAAGGGACCTGAATGAGAGGATGAAAGGATTAGTTCATGCATATGACCTTCTGTCTCCCAGCTATACCTTGTGTGCATGAGTGCAAAAAATAACAATGCTTTATCCTTTAAAGCCAATAAAGGCATTCCACAAATAAAAGCCTATCAAGTTTTCAATAATTTTTTTATTTGATATTTTCCCTTCACTTGTCCATAGAAATTCTCTGCTTCAAATTTAGTCAGAGTCATTTGTCCATTCATTAATATCTGCATTGCTCTTTTATTAACCAGCACAGAAACACAGTAACATAGCTAAAGTCCTTAGGTGAATTCCATAGGGCTACCACGGTGTAAAAATGCAGGGAAATCACAATTCACGTGTCTTCTGCCTTTTACACAACATCAGAATTACACAGTTGATCAAATAAAATAGTCTATTCAGCAAAATTAATATCAAAAGAGATAGAAGGAACTTCACCTGTTCTGTTGGCCAGATAAAGCAGATACATTTCAGTGTCAGTTTTAAACTGTCTTCTGGATGCCTGCCTGTTAGCTTGTCTCCAACATCATATGAAGAAAACCTCTAATTTGTTCTAAATCATACTCATTAAACATCAAAGTTACTGAGATACACTGCCTAAACACATGAAGTTCCTTAGTATCACTCAACGAGCTTCTCTTGCTCCAGCCATGGTCTCTCGATGGACAAAATAAGTCATGGTTCAGGCACTACAAGAGTTACAGCAGCCCATCTTTCCAGCAGGGACCAATATCACCCATTTATCCATATCTGTGAATACTCTTTTCAGAATAAGAGTTATCTCCTCTTTTAGAGTCTTAAGGCACCGTCATAAAGCCATCTGGCCTTGGACCAGCTCTTGAGCTCTGAACAGCCTTTTTTTATTTCAGTGCATATGAGCAATTCCTCTAGGGTCTTTGCCTCACTCATCACATATTTTGGGAATGTTAAGTCTGTCAAGTAATTTTGTAGTAATGTTTTTCAATCATCACTTTATTGAGATAAATACAAGCTAGAAAGAATTATTGGGGTTTTTTTAATATCTCTTGGGTCCCTGTTTGCTGTTCCTACTGATCTTCATGTTGGCAGATGGCCTGTTTCTCAGTTCCTTTTCAAAGCCGGTATGTGAATATTATGGTAGCTTTATACCCTTTCCTCTCCCTCCTTCCTAAAATTTATTTTCAGGAGCTTGATCTATAACCTGTTGTCCTCTGTGGAGCCTAAATAATTTTAATTTCTGCAGTAGTTAATCTTTATACATATGTAATATTCCCTATGTATTCATGGATACTGTTTATCCTAAGGATTTTTGACTGTAAATATGTCGGAACAGATGCATTAATCAGCCTGATCCACAAATACCATCCACATTACATAATCCATGGAGTTTGCTTTTACTAAGAAAGAAAAGAACTTCAAAATCAGTTCATAGTCTCTCCTCAGTATTGGCTGTTTCTGGCGTTCCTTCTTTGTTCTTCAGCCCATCCTCCTGGTTCTTCATAACAAGTTTTCCAGTTCCTTTTGCCTGCAAGGGTCAGCAAAATCCACCCAAATTTTTTGACCTTCTGCCTTATCAAGGAAATGGAAATTTAATCACATGTTTTTCCATTCATGCCACAGGTTCTTTGAACCTGATGCTTCTTTCTTTAGTCAAAGGCAGCACTTTCCACTTCTGCCGGAATCCTTGTTAAATTCAAATTGCAACAATTTACCACTTACTTATGCAAAACTTATTGACATAGCAGTAGTTTCAATTATTTTCTTCATCTCACACTTGCCTTTTTTAATGTACTTCTGCAGTCCATTTGCAATGCACTTGCAAAATACACTTACATTTTCTATGAAAATGGTAATAGATTGTAGTGTAAGAGCCCATATTTTAAATCCTTTTTTAATGTGATTCCTGGTAATATTTTTATTTCAAGGCACATATTTGAAAGCTTTGAGTCATGGTTCTCTGATCTCTCCCTGCTTCAGCATGAAGTAGATAGATAAAACAACAGAACTACCCTGTTACACAACAGATTTAGGAGAAGTAATAATTAGTCTTTGACTAATGGTGAGAGATAAATAGATACCATTCAAGTGTTTTCATTCTATATGCATGCAGTAACAAATAATATTAAGATTATTAGGCACAAAACCTAGCACTGTATCTTGCAAACACATTTTGCCCTGCTCTGTGCTACCTTCCATGCCTCTGTCCACCCCTGTTGTCTGGTCCAGCAATAACTCTGCATCTGCACCTTTCCCCCCTCCAACTCCACTTCCATGGAGATGTTGAGGGGGGCTTATCTGTTCTGTGCTTTAAACCCCACAAGAGATCAGACTGGCTGAATCATGAAGGAAGCAAGCCACATGCTGAAAAAAAAAAGAAATGCTTAGGAAAACAAACATCATATCAATATTAAAACCAGACATATTTGATAAACTGGGAATGTGGGATACATTTGTGCTTTATTTCTAGAGCATTGGCTCCATTAACATAGATATTAGACTTAAAAAAACAGATTCTGAAAACAATCTACAGTAATACTACCACAAAATCAGGCAGTAGAGTTACATGTGTATGCAGAGATAACAGTTCAAAAAAACAAAACCTTAATAATTTGTTCTGATGGAAGAGGTTGTCGTGGGGTTTTTTTCAAAATTGACTCCTACATGAGAGGCATAATTTTAAATGCTTTTATCAAGCCTCCTGAATTAATAGAAATGTGTACTACCTTATATAATTAGCACTTTTTCACTTATTTGCCTTGCTATTTATTCTTGGTTATGGTGGCAAACTAAGGATTTTACTGGTTGCGCTGAAATTTTAGAGCATCATTAAATCATAATATATGTCACACAACTTGTTTGCAGTGTCCAATCCAAAAAAAAAAAAAAGGAAACAAAAAAATCAGGTTTCCTCAGTCTTGAAAAAGATGGCTGTGGCATGTAATTTAGAGTTTTGCTCCCTTTGAAGGAATCTGGTAAATATTCCTACAAGCATACCATTAAAATGCTAGAACTAAGTGGTAGCATGTGTCAAAGAACCGTACACTACACACTTCTCACTTTTTCTCCTCATCCTGTCCAAGTGCTTCTTTTCATTCCCTATACGTTTCTTTATGATTTTCTCAGCTCCAAGACTCACTTCCAAACCAACAAAAAGCCACATTTACAGTAAAATAGTTTTCCTATGGAAGCAAAATCCAAATCAATCCCTCCCTTTTCTGTCCATAGGAGTAATTGACTAGAAGCACCTTATGTCAGCAAGAGTACTTTTGACACTCTCCTCTATTAATTTCCTATCGCCCTGATGAAGTTCAATTGTATCATTGCTGCACTTTAGCCAACATTAGCAGAAAACTGTCCTTACCCATGTTTCACATTTACTGGTTTGGTTTTTGCTAATCATTGCTTCTCCCTCAGGTGGGCAAAAACCTATTTCGTCTAGATAGGTTTTTAGTTAACGACTATGTAAGAAATGGATAGAGCATAGGTTCTGGACATGGCTTTGGTTTAGGATTTAAGGAGCCCAAATGAAATGGAGAAAGCATACTGATGCTGGACAAAAAAATATAATACAAAGCACAAATGTTTCAATAGGCTATTACTGAGCACATTAAGCTCCCCTTAGGGAAAAAAATGTTCAGGGTGATGCCATGTCTCTGCAACTCTCGGTTTAGGCCAATGGAGGTAAAATACTGCTGGACTTGTATTGGAGGACAAAGGGTATAACACATGTTTTCAGAGGATAGATAATTTTCATTGAGTTATAGGGAATGAAGCTTCTGTTCCGGAATGTATTATAGGAAAATAAAATATAGGAAAACCCATACAATTTGTTTGCATACTGATGATAGAGACATCATCATGTTGATAATAATGATGGAAAAAAGCAACAGAGGCCCAAAAAATAGCTAGTAATTTCTATAGGGATAATAAAAGCTGAAGAACTTACAGAAAGTGATAGGTACAATCCATGAAAAAAATGTGGTCTATTTATGGAAATTCAGAAATAAATTATGAATTGCCAAAATTTACAGCATGGAATCTTTATCCTGAAATTCTACTAAAGGAAAATTGGAAGAGGAATTGCCCTGTTAAAAAGGCAGGACAGGGGCAGGAAGAGAGAGAAAGACAGACAGTCAGAGAGAGGGGGAGTGTGAGGGAGGGAGAGAAAGGTATATAAAAGAACTTAGGAAATATAAAAAGAAAAAAACTGGTTTAATCCTTTCTGGACATTTTAGAAAGGTTGAAACTGCATAGCTTTTGAATGTGGAAGTCTGATTCATTTTTGCAGTTCTCCAAGGAAACTCTCTTCCAATACTACAATCTTCCTACATTCAAAGGACAACTGTTATTGTCAAGAGAAGTTCTCTACATTTAGTATGAGCAGATGTATATTGTGTAGATCTGAGAAGGTAATTTTGTACAAAACCAGCATCTGATTGTACTGCAGGAGCAACAGGGCTTTCTATGAAATTGCACTATTAAAAAAAAATGCTTTTTCTATTAGAGTAGTGCCCATTTTCTTTTGTCTTTTAGCTAGCCAACAGACTTTCTCAGTGTCTAATCATCAATTTTGAGTCCCTACAGGATTCCCTAGATTCCCTACAGGCAGTGGCTAATGTCCCACCATTGCCAATTTATCTCTTTTCTGTTACTTAGGAGATCCATTTTCTTCCCAGATGTTTGAATTGTCTTCATTACTGGTGGTCTGGTTGGGAGCTGTATGGCACTTTTTTCAAGAGCTGCTGCTGTTACTGAGGACTGACTTTATGCTCATTTTAGTAATATTGTTTCTTTTTTACTTTTCAGCTTAGCAAATATCCCTATTCAACTAAAGACTGTAATGCTCCGGTCTCAGGAATTACGATTTATACAGAGAGATATAGGGTAGACAGAAAGTGTTACAGAGCAGTGAGCTGTTGTGCTGAGATGCTGAGCCCTCAGCCCAGCCAGCTGCACAGGTCTAGGCATTTGGCTCCCAGTAACTGAACTGGCTACTCGGCAGCACTGCCTCCCTGACACTCTTTATGCTATTGAACTAGTATAGGGTGAGTAAAAAAGTACTGGATGAACAAAAGTTGTGAAAGTGAAATAAGAATGACCTTTACAGCAGTCACATTATTCTGAGCTGAGAAGTAAGGTTTTTACTGTGGTCCCGCAGTACCATTGAGCCTGCTGGCAGTCAGTCATCTCCCCCACAGAATTCCTACAGAGACTGAGGTTGAAAAATAGGGAAACCAAAGATTAGCAACACACATTTTGCAACTATCACTATAAGGCAGTGTAAGAGATGTTTCTGTGGCTTATGCAATGAAATGGTTGACCAGAAGTTGCTATTGTAGCCATTCGTAAGCCAAGCCAAGACTCTTCTCAGAAGTTCAATTCCACTCTTCCTAGAAGTAAGAATGAAACAGATGGTATCATATTCCCTAAACATTTAAGATCTCTAGAACCCCAACTGTGATTCTGATAGATATGCACATTTCTTTCCCTATGTATACTTTCCAAATAGGACCAAGAGTACTATGAAACAGTGTTCTCAAAAACATTTTTCCTAAGACCGGAGCTAGCAGTGCTAGAAATCTCATGTGAAAAATCTGTTTCTGAAAGCTTTCCAGCTCATTCCTCCAGATTCAAATGACTTGGATAGTCTTCACACAGTCATCTAAGCTTTCAGCTGTTTGCCCAAAGCAAACAGAAATTATGAAAATTCTGAAGTTGCCCATCGCTACTTGCATGATGCAGGCACATGTGGTTAATCCTGGCCCCATTTAGCATCACTCTGGTCCATTCCCACAAGAAATTTAGTCTTGCCATGGTTTAGGAGCATTTAATCTGATTTGACAATGTTCAGTCCACTTCCCAAGTCCTTGAATGATTTATTCTCATTTGCTATAGTAGTGTGTCCACTGCCTTTTGATTAAGACGTCAGTGTTGTGCGTGAGCTACATACTTCCTATTCCTTCTGCATTTCAAGATCTAGTTTTCCATAGACCATCTGAGAGTACTATCTATCTTAAACAGATCAAATCCTATAATAGTTGTCCCTGGCTGTTGCTGTTAGAAGAAATATTTGGTTTTTAGTGCACTGTAATGGCTGTTTGTTTCAAATTACTCCAGTGACTTATACACTGAAAGATTAGATGTAATTTAGCATACTAATCAGTTTTGAATTATACTTTCATTTGGATTTTAGCAGGGTAAAGAGTGTTAAGCAAAAGTAGCTGTCGTATTCAAAATGTTAATTCTGGTGGTCAAGAGCTATGAAACAATATGATTGTTTTCGTAATAAGTTTTCCGCTTTGAAAACTTTAAAGCTCATCATGTCCAAAGCCTAAACCAGACACTTGGTTCCACCCAAGTTCAGCTAAATTACTGATCCTGCAATACAAGCATTCCTTTCTGATGCTAATCTCTATAGCCATAAAACTTTAATGCCAAAAGCCCCGCTGGTGTAATATGATATATATCCTTTAACCTTTGCAATAAAGATGTAACTGAAGCATTACAATCTCGCAATATGTTTGTAATTCAACAGAGTTCATAATTTAATCTATTAGTGCATGACTACAGATTTTAATATTTTTTAAACAATGTAGCTATCTGGGAGCTCATGTTCTCATTGAGAGCTGCTGTTCCATGCACGGGCAAACAACAGCATAGCACACCAGGAATAAACATGTCGTTGTCCAACTTAATTAGGACTAAAGCTGGTCAAGAGTGCTGCTGGCACACAAAGAATAAAAATGAATGTTATTGAACCTTCCAAGCCCTTTATGGCCTTCTGTGCATTCGGTATTTTAAATACACACACCTGCACAATTTTTTTTGCCCCGGTGGGTGTGGTGCTGATTAGAAGAGGTAAATGCAAAAGCCAAATGCATCAAGCTTGGCTTTAACTTTCTAACATGCTACAGAAGGCCATAGATCACTTCTACTGAACAGGATTAAAGAGATTAATTTGTGCCAACAGTCAATGACAGGCTTGTTAGGAGAAAAATCCAATGATGTTAACCCTTCAAAAACCTGGTTATTAGCTGCATTGATGACTGACTCCTCATTAAAGATTACTATTACTGTCTTCCATAGTGTTTCCACTTTGACCTCAGTGGTTAGCGAGTTCTTAGGACAGTTTTTGCTATAAAGAGAAGAAAGTGATGACAGATATTTCTTCCATTTAATACCATATATTTTCAAAGAATGCAAATAATCTCCTGCTTCTCTCAACACAAAAGGAATCAAAAAGTCAGGAGCCAGTTCATTAGCTCACCATCTTTTTACAGAATTCACTGCCTTGCTTACTCTTCCGTCCACTAAAAGTCACCTCCAACCAACCACATCAACATTTTTTTAAAAGCACTCTTATGATAATACACCAGACTGGAAATCCTTGTATGGGTCCACACCGCAAATACTTCATTTTCCTTGAGAGTACCTTAGTTTGATGCATGGGACATGCTCAGCCTTGACATTCATCCCACCAGTGGTGTTTGCCTGGGAAGGCTTTGCAGGTACCCACTTCTGAGTCAAATACATCCACTCTCCCACCAACTCATAGAGAAAGCATGCCTCTTTCCCTTACTTAGCAGCATTGTTAAGGATGATGGGTGGGAAGAAAGGAAAATGGGCCAGAGCAGGGAAGTCTGAAGGAACAGTTTTCATCAGACTGTTTGCAGGGTTGGACTGCATCACAATAAGTAGACACCTGGCCCAGGAGGCAGGCATGCTACATGTCTGTGCAGAAGAGGACATGCCCCCACCCTTCCTAGGACCCTGGTGTAACGACACCGTCATCTCCATGGGATGTGCCCTAGAGCCCAGCCTTGGCAGAACTGACCAGCACTCAAGGATACAACCAGAAGCAAAGAGAGCAGAGCTTTCAGATCGGTGTGGTCATGGGGAAAAGGGACTGAATTTGGGAGAAAAGCCATTCCCCAGGCATCAAGTCAGGAAACAGGACACATGTTAAAGACTTCCATTTACTTCACACCCACCAGATGTCAGCAACCTTTATTTTGGTCCAGTACTAAACATCTTTGTTTTCCTTTCTCAAAGAAAAACCCTTCCTTCCTCAGGGCCTCAGGGCTTTGTACTGACACTTCAGCCACCCCAGCCACTTTCCCACTCTGCTTCATTTTAAAGTCTTCTGAAACCAGTTCAGGAAGAACAGACCTCAGTTGCCCGGGTACTGAGCCAAAGGCTCCCTGAGAGGCAGGCAACATCTGAGATATTTTCCAGCCAGAGACCTGTAGAGAAGTCCTCCAAATTAACAGCATCAGCAGAGCAATACACTTGGCTCCAAACAGATCAAACTCCCACAAAATAATTGTTGGCCTGTTGGGGCTGGCAACTCAAAAGAAAAAAAGTGGTACTTAAAGCAACCTTAATGAAACTACCCAGAAAGAGAATACTGCCACATCAGTTATGACCCCCTCACTGATAGAGAGTCCTTAGTGATAGCCACTGCTTCTCTCTGCTGGCTTCTCTTTCACACCAGCTGGATCTCTTAGGCCAGCTCCTCTGCTGAGGGCTGCACTGGAGGTGAGGCAAAGCCTCCTTCTTGCAGAAGTCTCTGCATGTACAGACACACAGATCCCTGTAACCTTCTGTGGCCAAGCTTACAACTCACACATTTTCCCAGTTTTCCTTTTCTAGAAGGGTCCATTTCTGAGACATGAACTGAGAAGAACTAAAGGAAACATGGGAATTTATGGCAGGGGAGACAAGATCAAAATAAATGATATTGCCTCTACAAGAAAGATTCGATACTTCTCTGAAATGATAGAAAGGGACAACAACAGACTAGGAGAGAGCAATGGGTCCTTGCAGTGGTGAGAGCTGGTCAGGCTGGTCTGCTGCATTGTCGTGGTTTAACCCCAGCCAGCAACTAAGCACCACACAGCCGCTCGCTCACTCCCCCCCTGGTGGGATGGGGGAGAGAATGAGAAGAGTAAAAGTGAGAAAACTCATGGGTTGAGATGAAGACAGTTTAACAGGTAAAGCAAAAGCTGCATTCACAGGCAAAGCTAAACAAGGAATTCATTCACTCCTTCCCATCAGCGGGCAGGTGTTCAGCCATCTCCAGGAAAGCAGGGCTCCATCATGCATAACAGTTACTTGGGAAGACAAATGTCATAACTCAGAATGTTTCCCACTTCCTTCTTCTTCCCCCAGCTTTATATTGCTGAGCATGATGTCATATGGTATGGGATATCCCTTTGGTCAGTTGGGTCAACTGTCCTGGCTGTGTCCCCTCCCAGCTTCTTGTGCACCCCCAGCCTGCTCGCTGGTGGGGTGGTGTGAGAAGCAGAAAAGGCCTTGACGCTGTGTAAGCACTGCTCAGCAATAGCGAAAATATCCCTGTCAAGGATATTTGTAAAGCAAATGTCACTCCAATCTTCAAAAAGGACAAGAAGGAGGACCCAGGAAACTATAGGCCAGTCAGCCTCACCTCCATCCCTGGAAAGGTGATGGAACAGTTCATCCTGGAGGTCATCTCCAGGCATGCATAGGCAAAGAAGGTTATCAGAAGTAGTCAACATGGATTCACCAAGGGGAGATCATGCTTGACCAACCTGACAGCCTTCTATAGTGGTGTGACTGGCTGGGTAGACGAAGGGAGAGCAGTGGATGTTGTTTACCT
>WAAD01022422.1:31471-95791 GCA_013389945.1 Fregata magnificens
AAGAGGAATGACTGAATGAAAACGAGTTGAGGCAAAGGAACAACCATTTCAACATCAACATATCACTGCACGAGTCTTTAATTTTGGAGGGTGAGTAACAATCAGCTGAAGGAGGAAAGTCAAAGCTGTGGTGAGATGAGGATGGTAGGGCTGCCTATTGCAAACACAGAGTGAGGAGGGTTGGAGGGAAGAGTGATTAGTTTTGCTGGCAGCCACAGTAGCCAGGACTGCAGGACTCTCCAGACTCTTTTTCTTTTTGAAATCCATCTTTTGCTTTTACTTCCAGTAATTAAGGTCACCACACTAGGGCATTTACTGTTTGCCCTGATGAAAACCATTCTGAATTTGACAAATAGCATTTGTGTTTGTCTTAACTCCTCATCAAACAAGACCTAGAATTTTTACTCAGCTGCAGGAACAATTTTTCTTGCCTCTCTGAAAACTCAGTAGAGCAGATATTCTCACAAGATTTCCAACATTTATATGCCTTCAGAAATATCAGCAGAGACTTTTTCCAAAGACTCCATTTCAGTACCATAGATTTAACTTTAGGAAGAAGAAAGTGTAAATATGAGACGGAGGATATGATTGCAAATAGACATGCTCCTTATGGGCTTACTAGTTTAAACACAGTGCCACACTACATGGTTTGGAACTGGCTTGTCACTGCCTAACCTAAAATATGAGTAAAGAAAACTCATATCTGTCTACAAAAAACTTACTAGATATACCTTGAGTGACATCTGTCTACACAACGCTATTTCTAATATAACTGTCTTTTTTTTTGCTATATTACTTTTCTCCCTTAGAAGAGACAGGAGAAGAAAATGGCACCAGACAACAAATGGAATCTTATTCATGAAAAGTAGCATACGGCAGTTTCAGTTTCTCTTAGGATAAGACAAATCCCATTTTAGGATGGAAGACTCTCGAGCTCAGCAAGTGGAGCACCTTCAACTCGTTAAAGCTGCTGACATTTTGTGAGGGCAATTCCCTTATTTCTTTCAAATCATCTTTTCTCCTGACACCTCCATCAGTAGCAGAGCTTGTTCACAGGTCAGCAGCCCCACGTAAAGCATGATTGGCTCCTCAGAAACCCATGGGGAATCAGGGTCAGCCTGGGCACTTCAGAGAGGAATATCTTTTGAAAAGAAAATTGCATCACATTATTTTACTGGCAGTATTCATGTTAAAAGCCAGTGGAACACGAATGGCTTTCAAATAAGAACAGGCCGTTGCTCCAGACTACAGATTCAACTAGATCCATATTCCCAGCTTCAGGTTCAATCAGTGATTTTGCTAAGCACGTGGAGAATCTCCAAAGGACATCTCTCAGCAGGACACGGAGGCTACATTTTTTATAGTTGGTTCTACAAAGGAAAACACAGGTGCTGAGGAGGAATAGATTTTGCAACCACAGAAGTACTTTCTTCATCTTCAAGGAAAAATAAGAGAAGAACATAGGAAAGTAGCTTTACATTAAATACAACTTTAAAAAATATTTCTTTCCATGTGCAGCAGAAGTAATTAAGCTTTACTATAGCCTCACTTGCAGTCACTGTTCATATATCCTACTTGTTCAATGTATAGGAGTTTTTTTATTCTCACTGACTGGACAACACACAGCCTAATGGAGTTTTAGTCCATGACCTGGGCTCCTGGGTACTAGGTACTTATGACAGATATTATCAACTAAGCTAGTATTTCTATACAGCAGAATATTTTAATAAACAAGATGTTCCAGTTTAAGAATTTTGGTAAAAAGCTGAAACTTATAGTCTGAAACCTTTCATAAACAGGATTGTTGTGAGGATGAAGAGATGAAATTTGCATATGAGTATTTGTTATTGAAGATGGATCTTCAGTAGATGGGTTTATTCACTAGATTTAAGTTGTGCTATGAGGACATGACGAAAAAGGAGGGGTAAAAGGATTTTTGCTACAATGCTTAGAACCAGCTGATGGTGATATCTTTTGAACAGGATCAGGAGCCCACAGATTCTTGGGCTGATGAGACAGTGCTCTCATCTCTGCAGGTTATTTTTCTTATGCAATTTTACCCTTTTCTGAATAAATGCATCCCGGTTCCCTCAGATCTGTTTTCTAACTCTGTAGATTGTTGCTCTTTGCTTTGGGTAGAGCTCTGCTGAAGCCCTGACCCTGTCCTGCTCTGCACTGCACAGTGCTCGTTGTCACCCTATCCACTTAGCTGGAGACCTTCTGCTCCTTCCAATTCTGCTAGGAAACAAGGTGTAGAAACTTACTCAGCCCTTGTTCTTGTGTTTTCTATCACCTTCCTACCTCCCATTCTTTCTTCCCTCCCTCCTCTCATTTTGTCATTTTCATCTGGGATTCTTTGATCACGAATAAAAGTTTGGATATACCACAAAATATTGTATGTACTCACAGCAGCCAAAGGGTTGGAGAGTCAGTACAACAAAATTTTGGCCAGCAACACTCACTGCTGCAATTTTGCACTACCTGCACAGACCTTAATGCCCCACTAGAGTATGTGGGAGGTATTTGACATGTAAGGATGCTCAGACAGCTGTTCCCTCCTCTCTTTCCTGTTCCTCTGAAAGTGGCTTAAATAGATTTCTCAGCACAGCACTGGTCACAGGTACACATTCACCATTTATCTTCCCAAGCCATTAATCACAATCATGCGCAATTTAGAGCAGTTCCTGGTCTTTTTCCCTGAAATGAAAGAGTCGCTCTTGTCATGAATATTATTGCTCATGAATCACAGTGATTTCCAGCCATGCCATCAATTATAAACACAGCTAATTGGAGTGCCGATAGGGCTGCCTCTCTTCACAGAGAGGCTCCTGCCATGAATTTTACTGGCCATGAATCACTGTATCATCAAACAAGAGACTCCCCTTCACTCCCCTCCACTAGCCCGAAGCCAAGGCACCAGTATTGGCTTCCTGAAGTTATCAGGCTATGCAATGTCATAAATCCACACCTAATCAGTTCACCAAGGAAGATACTGTCTCTCTTTGTGCCCATATTGCTTGCAAGTCTCTCTCATGGCTGTCAGATCTTTGCATTAGACTGGCATCATCAGGGAAATTGGCAGAGAGCTTCCTCTGTGGCCTTACAGGTCTCATGCCAAGTCAATATTCCCCACACTTTTTCCAGGGGAGAGACAGAGATGCAGCTGTTGAAAAGATGATTCTCTTTCTTCTCCTCAGACACACAAAAAGTGCTGCCTCCAAGCTGTTTGTGAGGACTTCTGGGATGTATGCTGCTGCACAAATGATAAGTAGTAGCCAAAACCTATCACTTTTGTTTCTGAGTGATAGTATTCATGGGAAATGGATCTTGTGCTGGACTGTGAGCGAGGAAGAGGGAGACTGGGAATTTGAATCATGCCTAGCAAAAGAACAAGAAAATTGATTGCCTCTGCTGCCTCTAACTTTAAGCACAAAGCAGTGTAAGAGCACAAAATTCAGTAACTCTTCTGGATGTCGTGCAAGAGAAAACCCCAGAAAAAATGAAGACTGAATCTGTTTCCTCCATAGATGGCCAGGTATCAATCTACAAGAGATGGAGGAAATGTACACTAATGTGAATGAATTCATCAGCTCTTACAACACCCACTTCTCACCCACGAAAACACATTACTTGCAACACAACAAATTCTGCTTTCACAAATTGCGTTGACACACAATCAGCCTGTCACTGTCACAACCAAGACTACCAGATAACACCACTTCCCATCTGTTTCAGTGCCTCTGGTAGATCCAGTCACCTCCATCGCTTTCAGCTGTGACCTTCAGCCAAATTTGAACTACCCCTCCACCTTTTTCAGCTGCCACTGATTGTTCCAGTCACAAGAACCAGCTATCAATCACCATCTCTATTAACCACCAAACCACAGCCTTCACTCATCACCTCTGGTTTTCACTGACCAAGAACTTTTCCTCATGGCTTCCTGACATTAACATTGATTCCTTCAACTACTCCAAGTATCTGAATCATTCCTTCAGCAGCCTGGAGATCTGTACTTGGGCCTCAGACCATCTAGGGTATCTAGTCCTCACAGGTATCGATAGAACTGCGAGACAGCTATGCTGTATCTTTAGTGCTAGTGCCTGAGTGATGCCCATGCTCTGCACTGCAAGCCACAGCATAAGCCATAGTCTGGCAAGGCCAGGCGCTGTGGTGGCTGAGGGCTGCTTTGAGATTCACCCACCCTAGACTGCTCCCACTAGGGACATGGCCTCCCACTGAGGTAGACAACAGTAATTACAGACTTCCTCAATGAAGCTGGACTAGCTGGTACGTACAGACAGCTGCAGGGCTGCCTACTGCCTGCTGTTTGTCCCTCTCTCCCCTCCAAACCTCATCCAAACACAGTTTACCTCTGGTCCTTAGTTTTCTGCTGCCTCAGCTTGGACTTGTGTGGTCCCTAGTCTCCATACCAACCCAATCACTAATAAACTAACTATAGTCTAACTGCTAATCCTACAAACTAACTGAGCAAGTCATTTGAGTTAATCACAACAGTTAGCAACTTATAAATTTCTATCTCTACTACAGCAGACACTCCAGACCACTGTGAGAGAGCACCGCTCTCTATGCTCTATACTACCTCATCCTTTTTAGTTGGCATTAGCATGGGAAGGGGACTGTGAGAAGATTTGACAGAAAAAATTTTGGAGTCATTTGGTTGGGTGAATGGTAGTAACTAGCTTATGTGAACTCAAAAGGCAATTAGGCAAGGACTACAAGTCAACTGCATGTGCATGTGAGGAGCACTCTGTTCAAACAGGAGCAAAAATGCCCATATTTCCAGTAAGCCAAACATTAGTAAGCTTAGCAGAGTGAAGACTGAGCATTCTGAACAAAAGAACTCTCTGGTCAGCTAAGACCTTTTCCAATACCTAATTTAACCACTCTGTATACCTTCCAAAGTGATTGTGACAGTCTGTTGTTCACTTTCCCCAGAGAAGATCATGTGAGGTACTGCAACTAAATCAGAATACAGATTCAGAAATGACAAGTTGACAATACCTCATGTGACCTTTTCTTCCATTTGCTCGTGAATAAATAACCATCAGTTTAACAATAATGCAGATGATCACAGGCTGTTGCCTGTTGCCCATTCCCCTTAAGCCATAAGCTTACTGGAAAAAAAATGTTCTGAACATTTTAATATAAGAGATATGAAGAAAAAAAGTCATTATTAGTCTAGGGATAACCTAAGTCCCATGCCTGAAATATTTTGCATTTTGCAAGAGAAAGAGTTCTTGACTCAATCTCAACAAAGGGTGGATGACCTTATACTTAATTTCAGATGGATAAGGTCTGTCAAGATTAGAATAAAATTATTGAATGCCTCCTTTCTTTTTCCTTGAATTGATATAGTACATCCTGTGACACAAAAATCAATGTTGTCTAAAAATGCAGAATGAAGAGTCCAAGAAAATAAGAGCAGGAGGGATTATGAATGCATCACACAAAACTCCCAGTACATGCAACTGAGTTGTAAAAGACAGCATGCTTTGGTGCAGAGGTCATCACCAGGTAGAACCCAGTGGATTACACTCCTCCAGTAAGGAAAGCTGCAAAATATTGGACAGTGACAACTTAATTGGGAGCCTGGCAAGGAGAAGCACAATGACCTCTCCTCCCACTGATACTGTTGTTGCTATCACATATAGTGCTTGTCCCCTTAAGTCTCATATGCAGCAATCCTAAAAGCTAACATAGTCTGTCTCCCTGCTATCTACTTACTGGAAGGTTTTTACAAATAAAAATTAATTATAAATGGGAGACAATGTCCAGTCTTATCATTCAGGGGTAAAGAACACCTTGTCCTATCTGCCTGAGTCTACACAGATAATTATTAATGACTATTTATTTATAATATATACATAATTATAAAAATTATAACTATCCCCATATAGTCTCCTCTGTAGCAAGTGTCATGGAAGGATATGCATCTTTGAACATGACTTGCTAAAATCTTATATCCTGCACCTATTTATGGTACTACCATGTTAAACTTCACCCACCCCTTTGTTCAGCAGATGTGCATGGTTCTTTCTAATGAACGCAGATAATTGCCATTGCTATGTTTGGGAAGCACAAATTGAAATTGCTCCTCTGTTACTTTCCTTTTTCTTTTCTTCTTTGTATATTTGTGTATTTTATTTACTTTGTTCACCAAATTATTTTAGAAAAAAGCTTATGCAGTAAGATGAAGGGTGTTTTTAAATTCAGTTTGATCATTTCTCAGTAGGTGTGCCATAACAAAAAATCTACCCTCATAAAGAAATCCTGTATCTCCATCTGGGCCCTTGGACCTTCTGGGTTTCTGATGATGCTGGAGTGTGATTAAGCCTTGTTAGTATTTATTTTTCACTTGTTATTACTTTCTTCTATTCCTTTTGGCTTACTTCATCTTCCCAGCAAACCCCGAACCACCAAAGACATTTACTTGCCTAACATTAACCAAGGTGGTCTCATTATACAGCTTTAAGCTTTTCCAGGATCAGAGCTTTTGATTACACATTTGAATCAGGAGAAGTCCTTTTGCAGGTAAGGCAGCCAGCACAACAGGGCTATGCTACTACTGCTCCTTGGTAATACTGTAAGGTAAATAAATAAGTGGTGTGAGTCACAGCAGAAGAGATAGCTTCTAACTGAAAAAAACAAATATAAACAAAGAAAAAATGCACAGAGGACTGCGTTTGTTGCTGATTATTCGAATGAATTAGCAGCTTGCTTCCCCTTACAGAGAGAAATGGCATATAACAGATAAGCAGCTGTACAAAAATAACAAACCTCACTTACTATATGCACCGCTGGAGCTTGTTGCAGATGTGCATTTTTAGAAAGTTATGTCCTAAGCACTCCTATTTTTGCTGGTGTTTGTATAATGAGTATTGTGTTCTAATTTATTTTTAATGTGCAACTTACCCCTTACTGCCAGCCATTCTTTGAATGAAATGTTGCTTCTCTGTGAGTATTTCTGCATAAATATTTTATAACTGAACTAGATAAAAAATCACCTTATAACCACTTGAGATTAAACTGCTGAAAAAGTGCAAGCAATTCCATTTTTCTCTCACATTTATTCCTGCCATTTTGTAAGGAAATCTCATTGAGGCAAACCCTCAATTTTACTCCAGTTCACACTAAATGACAAGACAGTAAGTTCATTTGCAACATGAATAGGAATGAAACACGAATGCGTTACTGATACAGGGCACCTTTGCTATAATTGAAATTATAGAGTAATGGCTGCAGACCTATTTAAACCTGGTATAAAAACCCACAGCTTTTTACGCCATACAAACTCTGTAGTTCCTGAGTCCCTTCGAAATCGGGATGTACTATGACAACAAATAAATATAGAATGTTTTTATTTACAATGTGAGAGAAATTAACAGCATAGAATAATTAAAAAGAATCCGTGTTAGCTAATTACCTTCTTCTGAACAGTGTTAGAAATGACCTGAGTGAAATGAAGTTGCCTTTTGTGGTCAAACTGAATGCTGCATCAACACACTGTGAAAAAGAGTCAGCTTCGTGTCAACAGTGTGTATCTTTAATTGGTTTAAAATAGATTTTTAAAATGTGGGTCACTTACTGTCACTGCAATCTTGTTATATCAACATAGAGGAAGAAAAAGAGAAAGTGATGAAGTAAAATGACAGATGCATAGGTGTTTAGGGGATACACCTATGAGGATTGTATTCCTCAATTATTTATCTTTACGATTGAGAAAGTCCAAATAAAATGATTTCCAGAAAATTAATAAGAGAATAGGGACTCATAAAAATGTTTCATTACAAGATGTAAACAAACCCTGGAAGCACAAGCATGCAAACTGTAATCAGTATAAAAGCACAAAAGAAAAAGGACAATTGCTTCAAATCACAATTAACCCTAGCCAGGGCAGTTTGTTGCCACTGCTGAATGTGATCCTTTTTCTTTGTTTATCATCAGAATCAAAATCCCATGACTAATGTATTTAATCAGCTTTGCCATAATGACTAAATGCCTCAAGGGTCTATGTAGCAATCCTTCACATAGGAAAGATTTAGCAGAAGTTTGATTAAGTAGAACTGAAGTATATTTGTCTTTCTGTAAACTGTGTAGGATGAGAGCACCGTTCTATTCAGAAGCCAGGAAAGGAATTAGACTGGGCCTCAGCCACCACAAGCAAAGTCAACTGCATTTAGTGATAAAGAACTATAACAAACTTGGGATACTTTGGCAAACTTGCAAAAGCAAAGATGTGTTTAACATAAGAAATCCACTTATGAAGAAAAATCATTAAAGATCATCACGAGTTTACTGTCTTGAAGAATACAAATACCTCTAATCAGAGTAGAAAGCCTAACTGGCGTGATGAAGGCTTATGATATAGTTTGGAGTGCTACTTAAGAATATGCAGACACAAACACTGAAATGAAACAGCTTTGCTTCACTGTCTGCGTCATTAATGAGCATGTTGCTCCATCTTAAATAATAACTGCAGCCTCTGCCAGGTCTTGGCTGAAATGGGTCCAGCTTCGGTGTGTGTTCCCTGAGATGCTAAAGCGTCTGTCCTGGAAAATGAAAAATACTGTCCTGTCTTTAGAAAGTGCCTGGCTGTGTAGGTGGGCAATGAGTTATACTGCATCCCTTCCAGCTAATGAGTAACATAGGCTTAACCGGGCAGAAGAGGAGGTTTGCTCCTTGAAGAGAAAAATCCCCAACAGGAAAACTAGTGTCCTCCCCCAAACTGAACAGATAAGAATTAATCTCCTTTTCTTGTTACAGGAAAGCATATTTGCTGTGCGTCAGCCCAAATACGTTTCATCCTGAAGCTGTACTGCCTATCTTCTAATACCAGTTTAGGCTTCCGGGCAGGGAGGCCTCACTGGGCTTAAACTGGTCTTGACCACACTTAAGCTGAAACTATCTTCTCTACCTACTCTTTCGGATAGCTTCCTTCCTTGTTAGCTGTCCTTATCCTGACTGCCATCGCTAGTTCCTCTTGCTGGGCCCTTTCCACTAGTTATTTCTGCTGACTGCTCCTTTCCTCTATCTATTCCTTTTACCCACTTGCTGCTTATGCCACTGTGTGATGATACCAGCTTTTCAAGGCAAGTACAGCAATCCACAGATGCCTTTGCCATGTAAACTTTCCTTCTTTGTTGTCTTCATGAGAAGCTAGCAAGCACTACATCAAGTAACTCCTCAGCCCAGGCCCTCCATATATATTTGAGTTTATCCAGTGTTTTGCCACAGCAAGAGTAGTTTATCCAAATTTATAATTTCTTTTTAAAGCACAACAGTCCCACATGAAATGCAAATGAAACCTCTTTAGGTTAGCCCCTATGTTATATTTTTTCAGATCCCTTTACTCCCAACCACATATCCCATATCATCTGGACTGCCTCCTTGTGGGACTTTTCTAGGTCTCTTTTTACTCCTGACTTAAAACCAGATATGTACAATTTCAATAATTCATTTTAAAATGTAGCCTTATATATAGCAGCATTGGCACAGCAAAACAGAGGGCAACCTGAGGTGCAGGAGTTGCAATGTGTGGCCAGTGGTGAAAAATAACAGGGCCCTCATAGAACAACTTTCCCAGAGAAAAAATTGCTTGAAACTACACCTTTACTCCATATTCTGTACCTGTGTGTCCTGGACTGGTGGCAGAATACTGCTCTAGAAAACGACTCCCTGGTATCAGTTTCAGGCTAGGTGTTTTCTGGCACCACATATAAATTACAACCATAAAAGTAGTTTCCAAACAACTTTCCAGGTGCATGTCAGACCTGAATATGCACTGAATCTATCTCCAGACCTATAGACATACTTTGGAAACATTTTGGAGAAGGGGTGTGCAGCAGCAGGTCTTTTCCATGGATAATCTTCTGGACTTTGTGGATATCCAGAACCTTAACTCTCACTAGCTTATTTCCGTGTGTACCTGCAAAGAGTTAGGGGCAGACACTAAGGGAAGTACTACTGTCACAGGTAAAGTTCTCTAGGCTGCAGAGTAGCTGGAAACCCCAGAACCCACTGAGCAGGATTTGCACAAATCTAGATGTCAAGAGACTTGAAAGACAAGCCCCTGCAGGCTCCCAGAGTTTCTCCTTGGTGAGGAGGAGATTGTGAAATGAGGTTTGCACTTCTGAGGAAAAGATATCCATAGGCTTCTGCACTGAGGAAAGCAGAAGTTAACTCAACTCCTGTAACCCTGTTCAGAACTGGAGGTGCTAGAACAGCATATCATGCTATTGACACTTAAAATAAATTGAGGTATTCACACTGCATAGTTTCGAAGCACCTGCCCTGTTCTGTGTGTATGAGTTTCTGCTCTGAATTGCTCAGAGATGCCAAAGTCTCTCCAGTCACTGCAGAAACTTCTCCTGGGTACTACTTCTAGCTGCACTGTTATAGTGGGGAACCCTCAGCTTCAGGTCCAGGTCTTCATTCCTGATCAGCCACACCACCTACACATCGGTGTGTGTGCTCTGACACCATTTTGGCACACGTCAGTTGGCCCTCTGGGTGATAAAATCTGAATGCAGAGGAACAGGACATGGGCATTTGAGTCCAACTCCAGCTGCAATATGGATGCACCTACATTGTGCCAGTGTCCAGCTGGCTGGCTGGCCCAAGGTACCCGAGCAGATGTCTAAGCTACCCACAGCCTTTATACCTTACCCCAGAACCAAGCTGTTCAGCTCTGTGCCACCCTTGCCATCCCACAACAGCAAGCCATATCTGACACGCTGCAAAGCAGCTCTTTTAATTTAATAAATTACTCACTATACTATATGTCTAGAGAAGAGTTAATGGAATATGGGATAGAAACAAGTACTTGTAAAGGTTTGCAAAGAACATGCCTGGATTCATAAGTTTGCTGCTAACAAAACTTCTTGCTGACAGTATGAAACTATCTTGCGGGAGATGGTGGGATTCACAGTTCTGGTTCACACAGGCACAGGGGAGAAATAAAAATTTAAATTTAAGATGTTGAAGGCAGTACGTAGATACATGCCTAGCACATTTTACCTGCTGTTACTACAAGAATGAAAGAAGATGTCTGACCTGGAATTCACAACCAGTCCTCCCATGGCAGGCAGTTAACTCAGGTGTGAGTCTTACAAAGGCACATTTTAAAGCCCACAGCCTAGTTTTAGTGTCTGCGGGGACTGAACTGGATTACCCAGGGGCAATGCACAAACCCACCCTCAGCTGCCTTCTTGTGGTCAGGCATAGCAGATTGAGTGTAACCTAGCACCAAAACACCTCACAGCATGGGCTACTGCTGGACACATATAGCAAACCCACCCACTCTGCTGTGTAGGGCACATATCTGAAGAACTCTGCAGATTGCTCTTTTGTATGGCCAGATCCCTTCCCAGCCCCACCAGCAACATATTGTCTCCCACACAGCAGAAAAGACCAGCTTCTCCTCACTTTATTGAACTCACAAAAAGTTGCTTCTCTTCTCCATTAGTCTAATCTGTGAGCTGGTCACCTGGGTACATTTCAGAGCAATGCCATTGCTCTCAGACTCCTGAACAACCAGAAATAGCTGATGTGCCATCTGTTTCCAAACAATACTTCTGGAACTCATTTTGCAAAATACGGTTTCCATTCATTTTTCATTTTAGCCTAGTTAAGCCATGCTTTGAAACAAACCTAATAAAGGTAATAAGTTTGATTATTAACATTTTTGGGCCACTGAATTTGTTTCTTCTCTCTTTTTTCCCCTTATTTTTCAGGGCTCCTTAATGCTTCAGTTGTTCCTGGTCAATTGTTGTGCCTAACTGTATTTCTATAGAGAGGGGACTCTTTCATTCACGTTTTGCAATGGAAAGGAGAAGCAGACATCACAAGGAAAATCACTCAATGGCATGAGGGAAGCTTTGGACTGTATTTCATCAAAGAGATACCTAGCCCAGAGGATCAGTAGAAGCCTTTTAGTAAGTGTTTCTGTTCCCAAGATTTGAGAGGTCAGTTCTCTGGCTTGCAATTACCTCGCATCTTGTGGAGAAAGTTGTAAGAAGGAAGTGGAAGGGAGTCAATGGGGGCACTGTGGGTAATCCCTTCATCCTGGTGTTTTACAAACATCGTTGGTCATCTTGAACATGATCCATCTATCGGCTGCCTGTACTCCTTGTCAAAAATCTCTGCTCACCTGAAGGTAAGCCATGGTCATGAGCTCACTAGTCTGAAAGTATTGCCCAAATGAAGGCTGCATTGCCTTCAAGGAAGGAGAATTCAGTCTCAGGCAGAGTAATCACATTTGCCCAAGGGTCAAGGGTGGAGTAAGGGGTGAGAAATCTTTTGGCTCATGAGCTCCAAGTCTCTCTCTCCCCTTCCGTTTACCAAGCCTGATTGAGGACTTGGTTGAACTTCCTCACTGCAACTGTCTGGGTACCCTGGGTGCAACAAGGCACTTGAGGAGGCTGCAGCTGTGGCTGGCATAGCCCCGTACATGAGGCCCTGAACACAGAGCCACACGGGATGTGCCTAAGCAGGGTGACTCAGAGGAGTCAGGCAGGTAACGGATGGGGTGGCTTGTGGCAGAGGGAAGCAAAGGCCACCAGAGTAGCTACTGCACCTAGGTCTTTCCCTTCTGAAGTGCGTGCTGCTTCACCAACAAACTTCACTTCACATTCAGGTTGGTGCCAAGAACGGTAGTGACTTGCCTTAAGTTCATACAAATTACCAATGCTACAGGGAATTTTAAGGGCTATTTAAATACAGAATATTTAATCACTGAGTAAGTGAAAGTTATTTGGATAATGCAGTTCTGAAGTTTAATGTGAATCTTGAGATCTTTTTTCTACTTATTTTGTACTTTCTTAATCTTCAAAATTTCATCAAACTGGAAAGTATACTTAGAGTGCTGGAAATTGCCACAGAAAAGTGGTACAGGTAGTCCTGCTGCTAAGGCAGATCTTAATGAAATACAGTGCAATTTATTTAAAGGGAAAAAAAATGAAGTCCTCACCAGAGACATGCTTTTTTTATCCTGTCTACCCCTCCTCTTCAGTTGTAGCCATGTCATGGAGCACAGCAAGAAGAATAAAAGCCACTCCACTACTAAGATCTCAAGGAGCTCCAATGCATGAGGCACAAAAAAAAAAAAAGAATCTGTTTGTTGGCATTGTCTCACTTTCTCATCTCTAGCTAACTCTAACTGGTGCTTTTCACTCTATGTGCATTATCAAATATTTGTCCATCAGGCAACTTTCTTTAAACCACAATTTTCTCCCAGATTTTGAAGCAGTGAAAAGTGAGGGTCACCTATCATCCAGAAGAACCCGTCGATTCTCTCTCAGTACTGCTAGCACTGCAGCTTGCTCTACTGTGCAGAGAAGATTTGCTTCGTCACGGGCTTGCCAGAGCGGTCCAAATTGTTGTTAAAGTTCTCTCTCTTAACGTAAACAACTGTCTTCCTGCCTGGATTGACATTGCATTTAGCGAAGGATGAAAGAGCAAACTGCATCCCATCCTTATACTCCCCCTCAAGAGCATTCCTTCCTTCATTACCAGCCACTTTGCAGGGCTCCTTCATGCAGCAGGAGCCTGGCGCTCACTGCCCAGTCCCACAGGCACAATTTTCCTGGCACTGCTTGTTCATAAATTCTCCAGCTAGGAATGCATTTTCACTGGGGCAAGCAGCATGTTTGGAAGAAGTTAGTTTTCTTTTGCTAGTTAAATCTCTCCAACTGGAATGATTTCTTAACCTTGGAATAGATTGTTATTTATGTGGCAGTGCAGTTTTAGCGGTTTAACTTCAAATTAACTCAGGAAACCTGTATATATCTCACTGATAATCATGTATATTAGCTGCTGTTTACATTGGTACAAATGAAACCCAAATACATCAGATTAAAGCTACTGCAAGAGTTTCCAAATGAGTGTTTACATCAGTTTAGTTTTTTAAACAAGTGCAAAAAATAAACCATTTAAACTGGTAGCATTCCTGTTTACCCAAAGCACTTAAAAATGTAAAGCAGATATCTGTAGTCTATTGTCAACCAAAACAATTACAATAGCAAAAACATTGCTCAGTGTTTTACACAATTTCACTTTTACTCAGGTTTTACCATGCCGCCAGAACATTGCCTACTAAGCAACGAGGAAGATGATGGTTGGAAAAAAAAAATTACAAAACAAGCAGGGAGATTCTGGCTTTCCTAGAGTGTGTTAGCAGCCATCTGTTCTCTTGTACTGGACTGAAATTTATCGTCAATACATATTGCAAGGGACATTTCACAAAATACTGTAAAGCCTGGAAGAAACTTCAGAAAGACAGCCTTGATTCCCTTAAGCAGTTCAAAAAGCAGATAGCAATTTTTATAGGGTACAATATATAATGATCACATTCATGATAAATTAGCCATTTAACTTTCCTTAGAAAACAAAGGGAAACTACTTAATGTGGCATGAGGTTAAATTTGACCCTGCACACTGTCAAGCTTTCAAACCAGTACTTTTTCCAAAAACAGCAAAAGAAAATTGGCCCAGTTCTAATGAGGATTATTTCTGGTATGAGTCCAGTACTAATAATAAACAACTACAACTATGACAACTGCGGTTCTTTTACAGGATCAGCCATAACTCAGCACTGTGGAGTAGAGAGCCGGCTTCACACAGGACTGCAGTCTGACACTATGACCAGATAAAAGCCCGTGCTCTGGATGCTGACACACCATTCAAAAGATTAATTCACAGGATAGTTTACCATCAGAGGAGTAGGTACATGTGCCAACACTGTTATCAGGAAATCAACTTTCAGACTAAAGTTATTTTCTTTCCAACCTCAAATAAAAAAGTAAGAATTTGAGTTATGAATCTTATTTGCAGTAAAGCTGCTTTTAATTGAAGTGACAGTGCAAAAGCTTTCAAGTGAGCAGGAATTACACTTCCTACACTTTAAAAGCTTTTTATCTTGTCAAAACGGTATTAAGAAATTTCTGTATAAATATGGCTCCAATAAGGTAACCAAGCACCCTGCCTTTTTTCCTAACTGGGTGACCTGATTTTTTCCTAATCAAGTGATAAATTAATTAGGAGGTGCTAATGGCTGCTATTTTGCCTCTAAAATTAATATTGTGAAATGTTTTCCTTTTTTTTTTGGCCATCCCTCTATCTCCTGTGAGAGGGAGGAGAGGGAAGGAGAGGGCCATGTGCTAGCACATTAAATAGAGTAATAACCTTCTGCATACAAGGCTTATTGCTGGAGCCACAGCAGCTGTCCTCCTTTCTCTCTTAATGAAGAGTCAGCCTGCCATTTTGATTTCTCCATAATCAACCAAATGAAACTTCTTCTACGAACATTTAAGAAGACATTTTCTAAGTTTTCAATGAAATCTTAAAGTTATGGGGACTGTCTCACCTGAGAATGTCTGGCACAATAAGACAGATAAGAGAGAGCTCCTTTTAAGATCATGTCTGTGGGTTTTCTCAGGCAAGAAGCAGGCTATCAGGAAAGACCTGATTTCTAAGTACTGCCTAAGTGAAACTGTCACACTGAGTCCCCAGCTTGGCGTTGCCATTTTTTAAAGGTAGAAAATTGGCATGCACATCTTGCTGGCATTATGCTCTATACTTTATAAAACCCTTTATAAAAAGGGTTATTTACCTTAAAAACAACTAGAGCTTATCTCTACAAAGATCCGATCTCTGTAAATACTTACATACATATTTAAAATTGTGTTCTGAAGTCAATTGGGCTGCTTTTATGCATACTGCCGAGTGTGTATCTAAGTGCTTGCAGCGTACAAGCATTTATCAGTAGAGAAAGACATACATTTGAGAATACTTCTCATGAACCATATAGATCTGCTTAAGTTATTGTTTGGGAAAGGCATTATGTTGCTCGTTTCAAGATACTATTTCTCCTAATTACAGTTCCAGGCATACTGCCCTTATTAGAATAGCAGCAAGTGGAAGCACTAGCAGGACATGTAATTTTGGAAGGTCACTTAACTAACAAGAAGGCTAAACAATCCTCTACAGTTTCAGCAACTTATTATTTAGTTGTCTCTTAGGGGGGAAAAAAAAAAAATCACAGTTTATCCTTTCACATCCCCAAACATGCAAGCTTCATAATTCTTATAAGGTTCAAAGACTACTAATCATTTGGATTTCTAGTTCCCTGAAGTTTAATGGTACCAGACGTGACAGTCTCGTACCTTTTCTTTTGCACTACTTCCGGTATTTTGGGGATGAGACGGCAACTGGGAGAGGTATGTTTTTATTCAGTTTAGTCACATGAACACTGCAATGCAAACTGTGAAGATTATTTCATTCCCAGAGCCTCATTACACCTGAATCCCATCTCGTGGGACAGGTGTCCCCACAGAGGAAGAGAAAGTGTGTGTTTCCTTCCTCTCTGTGTTGCCCTGAGACACCTCAGCACCAGAATGACAGTCCCAAGGGTGCTGCAGACCAGTGGCTATTTTGTCTGCTAACCAGACTGACTGGCACTAAAGCAATGCCCCAGCACCAGAGTATTAGGACGTGCAAGATCACAAGTGCAAAAAGGATAGAGGGATAAAATACCCTGCCAGAGATATTCAGAGTTAAAAACGAGCTAATTGATTTAGCCATGGCCCCTCTGCAACAGCACGCTCGCTCTACAGCCTTTCAAGCTGAGATCAGCATCTGCAGATGTAGAGAGAAGGAAAAGTTGTGTGTTAATTCCACATGTCCTCCTCCTATAGGAGTGGAAGCTATGCCTTTTCTTCTGTTCCTCTTGCAGGGTTAGCCGGCTGTCTTAGCTGGCCATAGGAAAAACAACGTTTCAGAAAATGTCCTAGTACACCATAATTTTATGGCCACAAAGACCAGAATGTATCGTTTCACCATGCCTGGAAGATGTTAACAATGTATGAAACGATGGTACAGCTCAGTATTTCTTGGAAGAGATTTGGGCAATTTGAAGTTTAGATTTCCCCATACTTGCAGAAACTAAAGACCTTACATACCCTTTGTGCTTTTCAATAGTATTCTGCTCCTTCAGAAAACTCATGTTTTGAATGAATAATAGCTATATAAATTAAACAGAATTTTACTTAAAATACTTGCCAGTTTTGCAAAATGATTTTATGAGTTTTAAAGGTTAACATTGTTTAGCATTAAAATTTAGCATTAGCTGAAGTTTAGCATTTTTGCCTACTTTTTGCCTGCAGTTGCAATTGTCATAGACTCTCATCACCATTTTGGATTAAGTTAAAATCCTGACTGCAGAACAGTATTTGTTCTTTTCTGGAAGAAAATGAAAGAGTTTGCAATATTCTGAGAAGCTCTTCACCGCGGATGATACTCTACATAAGCTTACATAAAACAAAAACAGGATTGGAGATAACAAGGTGCCTTCCAAACACAGATCACTAGCCGGCCATTACCATCCTGTGAGAGTGATGCATTGCTTCACTAGGAAGCAAATAGAAGTTAACTGTATCAATTGTACAGTATGTATCTTCTGAAAGAATGTAACTTGAGTGTCTGAAATGGAATATCTCACATAATTTCCCTCATATCCCGCATTCTTTATTACATGGCTACTCTTGAAATGTTAATTTCTATTTAACCATGTGTTTTTACCTCAGAGTAACATGTAGCAAGTAAATTTTTAGCATGCCGAATAATCCAAATTCCCTTTAGTAAGTGTAGCAAATTTTGTCTTACTGCTTGCATAAAGTGTTTACTAATTCAAAACACTGATACTAATACTAATTTATATAACCTGGAAAGTATAATTTGTCTATACTTATTTTGGTTATATTTACAAGCAACTTTGCAGGAAACCCAAGTGGTGTAATTGCAGGATGGAAAATGGCTCCATTAGCTTACATTATTAGGAAATGCTCTGATAGAGCACAGAAAAATGACAAAAAAGGTGTTAATAGATACTAATAGATGTTAAGAAATCAGCAGAAGCACGATGTAAGTGTTAAACCTGAGGGGGTAAGTTGTGGAAGTATTACCCAAAGATTTTGATTTTGTTATTTAGTATTTGAAATTACTCAGCAATTTAGAAACTACTTCTATGAATTGGTCAAATGAATCATGCTGAAATTTTTGATACTCCAAGGAGAAAATAAGGACTTAGGAAGACTGAAAAAAACTTTTGATTCATCCAAGAAGGAAAGAAGGTAAGTTATGGGACTGAAATTCTCTTTTAAACAATTGAAAAGGGCAATTTAGTTTTCTTACAAAAATGGTCAGCTTTCACTCATGGGTTTTGAAACAAAAGTTTGAACTTGTTCCTTTTGGAAACCTAATATGCCACTTTGTTCCCCAAAAAAGTGGAAGCAAAATGAAGCTCTGTTTAAGACCCACTAGTATCTGGAAGATTTGTAAACAAAGAACATGGAGACTGAAGTGCTCCCACACTTAAGCTATTCACAGTTTCCAAAACAATTTAAGGAAAAGTTAACCATGTGAAATCAGTACAATAATTCAAAAGTTTCTATTCTGTAATTTTCAGAGCTTGAACAAACTGAGATGAAGGAGTGATGCAGACAATTTTTTTCCACTTTGACTATCCCAAGCCACAGATTTCAGTAACTCTGATTTTTCAGATGCTACAAACCTCAGACTTTTTACTAAAGTCACTAGGAAGACCAGTTGCTAAAGTTTTCTGCTGAGATTCACCCCCTGAGGAAACTTCATTGTTGGCCCTGTGGCTACACTGAATAGATAGCTCTTCAGTTGGAATTCATGTTGAGTACCTCTTTCTCAGGTCCCTGTGAAAAATTATTATGTTTGTTGTAAAAGGTAGTTTACTTAGTTGCACTTTAACATTTAAAACAAAATATGAAGTTTTGGCGCTAATGAAGTCAGTGGAAAAGTTTTATTGATTTTAAATCAGAGCAATTTTTTTGAGGAATAAAGAAACACAAGGGGGTTTTGTTGTTGTTGTTGTTTTTAATCTATTCACCTGTCATCTAAACTCTTAAAATTTCCATTTGTTTGATCTTGTACACAATATTTCAGAAGAAGTTAACACACTACTATCACTGTCACAATTTTTATTGCCTCCTGAGTTTCGTTCCTTCCATTTACTTTTGAACCAGTGAGTATAAAATAATATCTTTCATCTTTTCTGTATAACCAGACAAAGTGGAATAGGGGAATGATTAAGGCTATTTTTGTAAAGCTTAGCTTCTTTTCTAAGAACACAGTACATAATTTAGAAAATCTTGCATGAACACTGTATTTTCAACTTATGCAAAACAGTTTGGTTTTTATTGCTTTCTGTAATCAGTGTTAGGTTGTTTTTCTTATTATTTATATTATTTTAATGCATGGTGTGAAAGTGACAAAAAAAGCTCATAATCTACCCTACAGTTATTTAGCCTTAAACAATGGTAAGAAAGAGAGTGAAAAGGTATATAACTATCACATACTGTTTTCCACTTGGACAGCATTTTCCTGGATTCACCCTTCTCTTGTGGTTTGCCTGTGCTAAAAAAGAAAATCCTGTTTTAGTTCTGTTAGTTGTATGTGAAAAGCCCTTTCTGGTAAAAATAGTGCTATTTTCCTGATTAAATGTGCAAGTTTAGCTTTTTTTTTTTTTTTAAGCAAACGTCAGGATCTTCTATTGAGCTTTCTTAAGGTTCTTCAAGGGAAAACTATCTACATGACATGAAATGTAACATGTTTCTACGTATTCATTCTTGAAAGGACTGTTACAAAAATTTTAATCATTCTTAAAAGTCTGCATATTAAACAATAAATGGTGAGCACGACCAGGAAGTGAAGGTACTGTGAAACTTATCCATGTAAATGTTTATATGTATTTATATATATTCATTTACTTCTTACTCTTACTAGGAAAGTGGAGGAAGTCTTATGGAATGTGTGGTATGTGAAAGCTGATTGATATTTTCCAATCATTGCTGAGTATCTGTCAGAAGACAGAAAAACAAGAGAGAGGAAAGTGCTAGCAGAAAGAAGAAAGTGCAGTAAGAAAAAGCACAAGTCACATAATTCCAATTTCAATGCAGTAGCTGTTGCTGTGAAAGCATTTGATGTTGCTTTATCAATGTGAGTATTTAAATCTGAGGACTGCTCAGCTGTCTTATGCCTCTTTTGTTGTCAAGGTTAGAACTGGCTGTTTTTCTTTTATCATACTAGCTATTTCTGCATAAATATAATATAACAAAAAGCAGAAGTCCATGACCAGTTCTATTTTTTTCTGTGCAAAACAGTACCTTGAGGATTGTGAAAGACCCAGCTGTGCTGAAGAGGGAACGATGCCATAGGAGGAAAGGCAAGATATTTTTCTTACGAGCGAATGTGTGCATAGAAATTCCTAGTACTTCCTACTGTTCCTAAGAAAAAATGGGATACCAAAGGGAGATTATTTGTATACTATAGCATGACTGATTTAAATTATGACAATGTGTTTATGCTACCTATATTATCATATTTTTGAAAGAGTTCAGAGCTATGAGTAAATCCTTGCTTGCTCAAGAATATGAAGGATGATGAGGGCTGAAGAACCTATATATGCCTCTCCTCTCAGCTCTGTCCTCGGATATTCTTTGAACAAGCTTTAACAAGAGCTTCAGAAGTAGATTCCTATGGAGTATTTCTTTTTTGCCAGGAAACAAGTGATGGGTTTTTCACAGCGAAGCCAAAGCAAATAACAGAGGCTTCTCTTACATTTGTAAATGCATTTTTGACATTTATTAATTTTCTGAATAGAGTTGAAAGAAGCAAGGAAAAAAAGTTATGAAACTGGCCGAGGCCTGCTGCAGAGTAAGTTCAAAATAGGTAGGGCTTTACAGAATCTCTTTATAGTGAGACTATATATACATATATTTTTTAAGTTTACCATTATGTAACTGTATATACTGCTGTATATTGCAAATATACATTTATGTTAATATTCTTGACTATCAGAATTGGCATACATTAATTCTGTACCTTCTGTTAATAAAAGATGGGCAGAGAGTTTTTAGAGAACTAGATAAGCAAGTAGGCTCCAGGTAGGGCAGGATGCCTCTTCTTTCAGCAGCAGAACTGATATGCAGACATAAGAAGTGTAATTTCCCTTACCTCTCAATCCAGGCTACAAAGAGAAGTCTGTTTATTCCCTGATGCTCCCAGGTGTCCCAACAGAAAAACTATTAAAATAGCTGAAGACCCGGAGTTTGAAATCCAATCGCTCAAACAATATGTTAACATGAAATCTATGTTAATGATACTAAAAGTAGGGGGGAGTTTCAGTTTAAGTGTGCATTAACACCTTACATTTTATGCAACTGTATGTAATTAATTATGTAAGTAATTAAGTATAAGCCATGCTGGTATACTACAGGTAGGTACTTTTGTTAAGATCTACCTAAGTTATTGGCATCAGTTGAAATGAACCAAGATATTTTAAGTGAAATTTGGAAAGCCTTTTCATATAAGACAGAGTACTTGAGTTTGGAAAATTTCATTACAGATAGCTTTCTACAGGCAGCATTAATTATTTGGCTGGTTTTAGGCCAAACAAGGTAACACATTCTTAGTCAACTCGTTTTAAAGCTATTGTAAACATCTGGACAAGATTTTCCATAATCCAAGAGTAAGAAAGTTTTCACATAATCAGTTAAAGAGACTCACTAACTTTGCTAAGATTTGGAAGGAGGCATATGAATAAAAAGGAAGAATAATTACAGGCAAGTCAGAGAGACACCTGCAAAAGTGCTGAAGGAATGGGAGAGATTGAAACAACAGAAGTTGCTTCAGCAGAGGTTGTGGAGTACCTGTTGCTGATGGGGCAGGCAGGGCTATCCTGCACTGGTGGGAACCTCACAGTGATGCAAAAAAAGCGTGGAATGAACACGTGGGGAGGAGACTCCCTGGAGGAATCACCACTGTCCAGCTCAGCCTGCAGTTAGACTGGTTTAAGCACAAAGTGAAACTGAAATGTTATATAGCTGTCATTACCACAATATTTCAAAACTTCGATTGCTTGAAGTGTTAATTTTCTCAGTGCTCCCATGAGGTGGGGAGGGGTTATTTCTGTTTCATCAGAGGAGAACTGGGACACAGAGTACAGGGGCACGATCACTTCCCTGCTCCTGCTGGTCACACTATTCCTGATACAAGCCAGGATGCTGTTGGCCTTCTTGGCCTCCTGGGCACACTGCCGGCTCATGTTCAGCCGGCTGTCAGCCAATACCCGCAGGTCCTTTTCCACCAGGCAGCTTTCCAGCCACTCTTCCCCAAGCCTGTAGCATTGCATGGGGTTGTTATAACCCAAGTGCAGGACACAGCGCTTAGCCTTGTTGAATCTTATAAAATTGGCCTCAGCCCATCAATCCACCCTGTCCAGATCCCTGTGTAGAGCCTTCCTACCCTCAAGCAGATCAACACTCCCACCCAACTTGGTGTCATCTGCAAACTTACTGAGGGCGCACTTGATATCCTTGTCCAGATCATTGATAAAGGTATTAAACAGAACTGGCCCCAACACTGAGCCCTGGGGAACACCACTTGTGACTGGCCGCCATCTGGATTTAACTCCATTTACCACAACTCTGTGGGCTCAGCCATCCTGACAGTTTTTTACCTAGTGAAGAGCACATCCGTCTAAGCCATGAGCAGCCAGTTTCTCCAGGAGAATGCTGTGGGAAACGGTGTCAAAGGCTTTACTAAAGTCTAGGTAGACAACATTCACAGCCTTTCCCTCATCCACTATGCGGGTCACTCTGTCATAGAAGGAGATCAGGTTAGTCAAGCAGGACCTGCCTTTCATGAAGCCATGCTGACTGGGCCTGATCCCCTGGTTGTCCTGGACGTGCCACGCAATGGCACTCAAGATGATCTGCTCCATAACCTTCCCCGGCACTGAGGTCAGACTGAAAGGCCTGTAGTTCCCTGGATCCTCCTTCCGGCCCTTCTTGGAGATGGGCATCACATTTGCTAACCTCCAGTCAACTGGGACCTCCCCAGTTAGCCAGGATTGCTGATAAATGATTGAAAGTGGCTTGGTGAGCACTTCGCCAGCTCCCTCAGTACCCTTGGGTGGATCCCATCTGGCCCCATGGACTTGTGTATGTCTAAGTGGTGTAGCAGGTCACTAACCATTTCCCCTTGGATTATGGGGGCTTCATTCTGCTCCGCATCCCTGTCTTCCAGCTCAGGGGGCTGGTACCCCGAGAACTAGTCTGAGTATTAAAGACTGAAGCAAAGAAGGCATTAAGTACCTCAGCCTTTTCCTCATCCTTTGTCACTATGTTTCCCCCCACATCCAATAAAGGATGGAGATTCTCCTTAGCCCTCCTTCTGTTGTTAATATATTTATAGAAACATTTTTTATTGTCTTTTATGGCAGTAAACAAATTAAGTTCTAGTTGGGCTTTGGCCCTTCTAATTTTCTCCCTCCATAACCTCATGACGTCCTTGTAGTCCTCCTGAGTAGCCTGCCCCTCTTCCAAGGTCATAAACTGTCCTTTTTTTCCTGAGTTCCAGCCAAAGCTCTCTGTTCAGCCAGGCCAGTCTTCTTCCCTGCCAGCTCCTCTTTCGGCACCTGGGGACAGCCTGCTCCTGTGCCTTTAAGATGTCCTTCTTGAAGAGTGCGCAGCCTTCCTGGACTCCTTTGCCCTTCAGGACTGCCTCCCAAGGGACTCTGTCAACCAGTGTCCTAAACAGGCCAAAGTCTGCCCTCTGGAAGTCCAAGGGAGCAGTTCTGCTGACCCCCCTCCTTACTTCTCCAAGAATTGAAAACTCTATCATTTTGTGATCGCTATGCCCAAGATGGTCTCCAACCACATCACCCACAAGTCCTTCTCTGTTCACAAACAACAGGTCCAGCAGGGTGCCTTCCCTAGTTGGCTCACTCACCAGCTGGGTCAGGAAGTTATCTTCCACACACTCCAGGAACCTCCTAGACTGTTTCCTCTCTGCTGTGTTGTATATTTCCAGCAGATTGGTAAGTTGAAGTCCCCCACAAGAACAAGGGCTAGCGATTGTGAGACTTCTCCCAGCTGCTTACAGAATATTTCGTCTGCCTCTTCATCCTGATTGGGTGCTCTGTAACAGACTCTCAGCAGGATATCTGCCTTGTTGGCCTTCCCCCTGATTCTTACCCATAAACACTCAACCCTACCGTCACCATCATTAAGCTCTAGACAATCAAAACACTCCCTAACATATAGGGCTACACCACCTCCTCTCCTTCCCTGCCTATCCCTTCTGAAGAGTTTATAGCCATCCATTGCAGCACTCCAGTTGTGCAAGTCAACCCACCATGTTTCCGTGATGGCAACTATATCATAGTTTTCCTCCTGTACAATGGCTTCCAGCTCCTTCTGTTTGTTGCCCATGCTGTGTGCATTGGTGTAGAGGTACTTCAGTTGGACTATTGATCCCACCACCCTAATTCCTACATGACCATTGTCAGGTGTTTCTGTGGTTTCTAACACATTAACAACCCTTGCGCCTTTGTTGCCACATGGATCTCCATTCCCTACCTCCACCGAAACAGCAGACCAAAGGACCTCGCTAGCACACCGTCCTTCAAACATTGGCGTGCCTCCCCCAGACTTCTCTCTAGAGAGTCTGGTTTAAAGTTCTTTGAATGAGCCCTGCTAACTCCTGTGCAAAGATCCTTTTCACCCTTTGAGACAGGTGTATCCCATCTGTTGCCAGCAGGCCTGGTGTCGTGTAAACCGACCCATGATCAAAAACCCCAAAATTCTGCCACTGACACCAGGCTCGGAGACAGGTATTCTATATGCAATAGAACAGAGAGTTGATTTTGATTATAAAGGACTCTTTGAATTGCCTAGAAGAAGAAGTGACAACAGAATTGAAAATTTATTTTTGAGACCAGCTGACCAAGGAAGTCCAGATTGCTCTGTAAATTACATGGCTTCCCAGACAGAAAAGGAATGCTCTATGTGTAATCACCTACTTTTTACTAAAAATGCACCATGGCCTTTCTTTTAATCTTGTGCTCAGTGAATATGGAGCTATAATGTTTTCCATCTGCTCCTGTTTTCCTCAGCTAACATCATTAGCATTACTTGAGCAAAATGATAAAACCAAAATCTTACCAACAAGTTTGAGGAGAAAACAGTGGTAGAACAACCATGAATATTACTTTATGGCTTCTTGGTTCAGATGCTAGCAGTCACTGTAAGATATCATTATATTTGTTTTCCATCAATACATTTTATAGTGGTTTTTTTCTCCCTAGATTTTGGGTTCCTTGAAAGTAATTTCTAATACTTATGACATATAGTAAACACACTGGGGTAGAAGGCTGTGAGAAGACATACAGCATCCATGTGATCATATGAATGATTTACCTTCACTATTCCTACAACATGAAATATCAAAGGAAGTAAACAATGAATCACTGCTTAAGAGAAAATACTGCCAGCAGTAATTGCCGAAAGAACTGTAGGTCAGGCAACCAGTGTCCAAGTCTCTTGGCAGCAACCGAAGCTGGATTTTAAAATAAAACAGCATTCAAAAGATGTTGAGTGATTCTTAAATGGATCTTCAGATGTTCGCCTCCAAGTGTGCTAGAAGGATGGAGGTGGTTTTTGGATTCTCATGTAATTCCACTAACCTCACACAGACTTTCCCTCCTACTATGGCTTGGTATCTGGAAGAAGACATGGCTGCATAAACAGAAGCCAGCACGTTTAGCTGATAGGGGGGAAGTCTGGGTTCACATATCATCAGAAATGGCTCCTGCTGAGTGCATACCCCAGTGCTAGAGTTTGGGGCAAGAGACGACACTGGCAACTCTTCCTTTTCTGGTGTGTGCTGTAAAAGGAGAAACATTTTAAAAACTTTAAGGGTTCAACAGAGCAGGAAGATTTTCTTCTTGTTGCTACTGCTATTCTTGGCTCCTACGGATGCAGAAAAGAGCTTTGGATATCTTTCAGATTAAGACTTAAGACTTCAGTTTCTGGGACAAAAATAGATAAGGTATTTTAATACTCCACAGTGTAATTCCATGTCACAAATGCTCCTGCTGGAAGCTTATGGCACTGGAAAAATTGAGAAGCAATCTCCTCTGTACGAGGTGGTCACAACTTTATAACTTCCAAATGATAACGCCACCTGCTAATTTGAATAGATGGCTGTGAATCTGATGGATCATATGCAGTACCAGATGGCACCTTGTGCTAGACGGCACCTAGATAATACAGAAAGTAGGGGTAACAGCTTGATGTGCTGGCAGCCATGGACAACAGGGAGCAGCATCGGCAGTGAAGCTTCAGGTTGCCATCCTCGCTGGAGCATCCTGTGAAGCTGGAAAAGGTTGACTGCTCCTCTGGAGTAGCCTGCACCATTTGTCTGCAAGGAGCTTCTCCCTCAAAATACTTCTTTTTTTTTTTCCTGTTTTTTTTTTCTTCCCTGGCAGGCAGTAGGAAAGCACCAACCAGTCCTGCCTCTGATTCCCCAATGAATCCCAGAAAGCAGGCCAGGAGCACGGGCCACCAGCCCCCCGGTAACACTCCACGCTGGGCTGCAATGGTCTGCGGGGACTGTGGTGTGGGCTCATGCCTGGGGGCATCCCCTTTCTGCTCCCTCCCCGGGCAGGATCCCAGTTCCAAGCACTGTCATGTCAGGAGCAGGGCTGGAGTCAGAGGGCTGCAGACCAGCCCAGGAAGCACTTGTACCCTCAGAGGGTACCCTTTCAAAATTAAAAAACAAAACACTTTTGTGGTGATATTTTAGAGGCCTGATGATCACCACTTTTCCCTGCTTCTGTTGGTAAAGCTCCCCCCATGGTACCCTACACCAAATGTGAATGAGCACCGTGCAGCTGCACTCTTCTGTCCCTCCATGCTTTGCATGTCTGCTTTGGTGTGACTGATTGGTAAAGAAGGTGGGTAAACAAGCTACATGCCAGCTGAAATTTCCCTTTCATCAAGGATATTCCCAACTGGACAGATGCTGCCAGAGGCTGACTGTTTTATGCTGCCTAAGCAAAGTAATGGAACCCATTCAGTGCAAGGGATATTGTCCTACATATTTGCTATTTAAATAGTTTTCAAATTTAAAAGCAGTCTCTTGATTATTTTTTCAAGTGCTCAATGAATACAAAATAAGTAATGCAAAAATAATTTCATGTTACTAGGGGACTTCAGTGTGTGCCAGGGATAGTGGGCATATAGTAAATTCACTTGATAAAGAACATTCAAAGATGACACGAATAATAAAATATGGTGCCTGCAATTCCCAGACTTCACTCTAAGACATTGTTTTGATAAACAATAATGCTACTTAGATAAAATATTGTCTGTTTTAAGTTCAATATATAGCCATAATAGAAGTTGTTACTGGTAGAGACTTAATTCTGTGGTTATTTTTGTTTAAAAAAGAAGACAGGACAAGATTGGATATAATGGCATGCCTTTATGGAAACATCTGATGTTCAGACTATTAAGAGTGAAGGCATTTTTATTATACTTTTACATACATTTTATGTCCCACTTTTCATTTTAAAAAAAAAGTCATTGGATCAGCTATCCTGATTATAACTGACAAATTCCATGGCTGTCTCTTTCCTTTTATTATTTTATTTAGTCATACAACTAATTATTCAGCAAGTTTGCAATAACTGAGATGCACCTGAAAGACAACCTTCCAAAGCACATAATATGAACAATCTTGGTACCTGGCAATCATTTTTTATTACTGTTTCTTCTCTCAAGGTGGTGGTAATTCAGCCCAACCCTCCACATCGATGCAAAAACTTGAACTTGAATTTATCTAGCATGTCCTAAAATTAGTAAATATCTGTTTTGAAGCAGCCTAAGCAATCACATCACTTCCAGCATATAGAAGATACAATTCAACTCAACAGGGTCTATACGAAATTTTAGCAGAAAAACAAAAGAAAGTGATCCATGAGTTCAACAGCAGTTAGAAAAAGAGTTGGAAAGGAAAAGATGTAACTATAACCTAAATATTTAAATTAAAGAGAAAATATTGATTCCAACTTCTGACCTAAACCATTTGCCACTGAAAGGCTATCCACAAGGGAAGGGATACCACAAAGGAGAGATACGTAAGAATACCAAGAGGAAGTCACATGTGGGAAAAGGGAGAAAAGGGTTCATACTGTGATATTGAATGTTGTATAATGAAATGGAAAACTCCACTACATTTATTTTTGGCAGGGATCACATCTTCATTTGTTTCCCAAAGAGGACCTACCCTCAGTAAGTTTGCAGATGACACCAAGTTGGGTGGGAGTGTTGATCTGCTTGAGGGTAGGAAGGCTCTACACAGGGATCCGGACAGGGTGGATTGATGGGCTGAGGCCAATTTTATAAGATTCAACAAGGCTAAGCGCTGTGTCCTGCACTTGGGTTATAACAACCCCATGCAATGCTACAGGCTTGGGGAAGAGTGGCTGGAAAGCTGCCTGGTGGAAAAGGACCTGCGGGTATTGGCTGACAGCCGGCTGAACATGAGCCGGCAGTGTGCCCAGGAGGCCAAGAAGGCCAACAGCATCCTGGCTTGTATCAGGAATAGCGTGGTCAGCAGGAGTAGGGAACTGATAGTGCCCCTGTACTCGGCACTGCTGAGGCCGCACCTCAAATACTGTGTTCGGTTTTGGGCCCCTCAGTACAAGAAGGACACTGAGGTGCTGGAGAGTGTCCAGAGAAGGGCAACGAAGCTGGTGAGGGGACTAGAGCACAAGTCTTACGAGGAGGAGCTGAGGGAACTGAGGTTGTTAAGCCTGGAGAAAAGGAGGCTGAGGAGACACCTTATTGCGCTCTACAAGTACCTGAAAAGAGGTTGTAGTGAGGTGGGTGTCGGTCTCTTTTGCCTAGTAACAAGTGATAGGATGAGAGGAAACAGCCTCAAGTTGCACCAGGGGAGGTTTAGATTGGGTATTAGGAAAAATGTCTTCACCAAAAGGGTTGTCAAGCATTGGAACAGGCACCCAGGGAAGTGGTTGAGTTACCATCCGTGGAGGTATTTAAAAGATGTGTAGATGTGGCACACAGGGATGTGGTTTAGTGGCGGACTTGGCAGTGCTAGGTTAACGGCTGGACGTGATGATCTTAAAGGTCTTTTCCAACCTAAATGATTCTATGATTCTATGACTTTCCTCGGTGCCTCTCCCCACGCAGACCTGCTCCCCAGTGAACTCTCTGGCTGGCTCATGCTTCCCTTCCTCAGGGAGGAGGAAAGGGGCGTGAGGCAATTCAACAGGGATAAACCCCAACCTGTGAAGGCAAAGGGCAGTAGGGCATGGAGGTAATGTGCCACTACACCTCATGTCCCCCCTCTGTTTGCAGCCAAGCCAGTTCTGTTCAGCTGGGAGCTCTGGGGATGGGGTGCAATGGCTGGTTTTGGCATGCCGCACCGCCTGCTCCCAGCAGATGCCCACACTGGCCACCACTGTGTCTCCTGGCCACTCCTGTGACTGTGGCTGCAGCTATGTCCCATCTGCACTGCCCTCCTTCCCGCTGTCCACCCATTGGCAAGTGGCATCAGCCCATTGCCAGCACCATGACCTCCAGCAGCCCTGAGCCAGTCTGCAGCAGCATTACCAAACAGGCAAGCACAGCCTAGCACCATGGGTGCAGGCACACAGGCTCTGGACAAAAGCTAGATACTGGGGCTAATGTGGGTGCAAGACTTCCCGGCGTGATGCAGGCACTGTTGCCCACAGCTGCTCTTTCTCCAACACTGACAGCAGACAGAAAGGGTTTCTTTAAAGAGCCATCTTGGGTGCCACCCAGAGCTCTGTTGTGCTTACTCAGTCCACTTTGAGCCACAAGCAACACCACATGCACTCTGCTTTCACAGGTAATTTCATTCACGAAAAGGGTGAGTTCTACTCCACTAAATAAAAATAGGAAGGAAATAGGAACTGTACTTCTCATGGTCCACATTGCTTAGTCCTTAATTCATTGCTTAGCTCGGTTTTGGAAGCTTCCTTTAGCTTTCTCACCTCTCAAGCTTAGCTTAGTCCAGTTTATTTCTTGCCTCACTGAGTCTTCAGTTAACATAACTTCGCTTTGCAGATATTTCCTAGCAGACTGAGGCATAAGAGGTGGTTCACTGCAATCAAATATGATTATCTACAGCAGTCAGGAAGGTAGGTCCTGAAAATGTGTGTTTGCTTGTTTTTTAAGGGATTGAATTAAAGACTCATAGAATAGCCCAGATTGGAAGTGACCTCAAAAGATATCTGATCCAACTTTTTGTGGAAAAGGGAGTTTAGATGAGATTATCTAGCACCCTGTCCAGTCGCGTCTTGAAAACCTCCAGTGACAGGGACTCCACCACATCCCTGCGGAGGTTGTTCCAGTGAATGATTGCTCCCACTGTAAAAAAATTCTTTTTTATTCCAAGATGAAACCTCTCCAGGTGCAACTTGTACCCATTGCCCCTTGTCTTCTCCACGTGGCTCCTTGTGAAGAGCGAGCCTCAGTCCTTTTTGTAGATGCCCTTTAAGTACTGGAAAACTGTGATAAGGTCACCCCCAGCCTTCTCTTCTCCAGGGTGAAAAGATCTAACTCCTTCAGTCTTTCCTCATAAGGCAGGTTCTCCAGCCCTTTGCTCATCTTCATGGCCCTCTTTTGGACTCCCTCCGGTCTGTCTGCGTCTTTCTTGAATTGTGGGGACCAGAACTGGACACTCTAACTGTGGCCTGACAAGTGCTGAGTAGAGGGGATTGATCACATCTCTATCTCAGCTAGTAGTGCCCCTGTGGATGCAGCCCAGGATCCGATTTGCCTTCATTGCTGCAGCGGTGCACTGCTGACTCATGTTCAGCTTGTTGTCCACCAGGACCCCCAGGTCCCTTTCAGCAAGGCTGCTCCCCAGCCGCATCAGATCCTAGCTTGTACTGGGCTCTTTGGTTATGTCACCCCAGGTGCAGGACCTTGCACTTGTCTTTGTTGATATTCATACAGTTCTTGCTGGCCCACTCTTCCAGCCTGTCCAGGTCTCTCTGTAATAGGAGGCTTAGCACTGAGAAAAGGTAAGCTGTCCCAGATTCCAGTGCTAGAAGCAGGGGTCCAACCAGCAGGGTAGTATGGTTTTTTGGGGTAGCTCTAGTTTACATTGTGGTTAAGTAGCAAAATGAACTGTTTGTGCCCTCCCTCGATGAACCTTACTGGCAGATGGTATGTTCACAGCCTCAGTCCACATAATGGAAAAGAGATTAATTTATCAAGCAAATGGCCACAGTGTAAATCAATGCCTGTATTATTTCAATCCCTTTCACATTCTGGGAGCTACAAAGCGAGGGTCTTAAACTATGGTGCTTCATGGATCTCTCTCTGACAGTAGATGTTTTGCAGGAAAGTTAAGGGTTAAGCCATCTTGCCTCTGCATTATCTGAAGCATAAAAAATATCATCTAAACGAATGGAGATCTGACATACCTGCTGCAAATGAAATAATTCAGTCACAACATAGCCCACCTTAAAACTTCTCTGCTCCTTCCAAATCATAGTGGGATCCGAAAAGAAACAAGTTTCGGAGTCTGTAAAATGAAATTCATAGCCTGTTTAATGGCATATAAAACTTATCAGATTTATGCCTTAAGTCAGAGTCTGGAAGGAATAATGAACTACGGTGAGACACGCTGCCCTCAGAAATAGTAAGATTCTCACTTGTCCTAAAAATTGGCAGGTTGTCATCTCATTTTTCCATTCTGGTAAAAGCAGACAGAGGATTAAAACAAGGAGAAAAACAGTCTTAGAGTAAAACAGATATGACTCAGGGCTCCAGCCAGAGACAGATCAGTTATCTTGTGACACCGTGGTGGAAAGGCTGGTAAATAGAAGCATGTTAAGTCACTGTTTGGTGCATGAACCTTAGGCTTGCGAAAACTGACAGTCTCCAAAAATGTCTGTCTCAGCCAAGTATCTTCCTCAGAATATCATTTATGCTATGCTTATCTTTGTTAGGCTTATGAAATGCAATAAATAGCTTAAAAAGAAAATTTATAGGGCATCAAGGTAATCAATATCCTTCATCACCAGTTTGTGTACATGTACCCCGTTCATCCCAACTGGGAAGGCTAAACTCTTCACAGTTTGTCAAATGGTTTGCGAGCGCTGACATCCTCTTTACTGTTCAAGTCAGTTCAGATGCAGCACTGAATTTTAGGATTAAATGTGTCCATTACAGAGGTTGCTGTGGCAACAGCTATGCTTTAAAACTCAAATGCTAGTTTCATTATAGCCTCCCTTTTCATTTTCTGGTTGTAGCCAGTAACCATTTCATCAGGCCGAATGTTTGGAATATGCCCAGAAGACTGATTTAATTTCAGGAGTTTACATAGCATCCATCCAAACATCCCTGAATTCTGTGCTTTGATTTGAATATAGTGCAATATACGCCTGGCTTGTGCATACCAACCTCACTTGTATCATATATTTTGATACAATGTTTCATGTAGAGTCCAAAATTTTAAGCTTAGCTTGTTTTATAGATCTCAGTTCAAGCAGAAAGCTTGAAAAACTCTGAAAAAAAGAAATACAACTGAACAGTTCTGAACCAATTTTTCTTCTGACTCTTATGTCTTGGTTGTTTCAGAGGCCTCTGAGAAAATCAAATAGGTATCTATCTACTGCTTGCATTTCAAACCTTGCTGATTACCTCTGCATCCCATTTCAGCACTTTTGCTGCTTGAAAAAATCTCTTCCTATTATTGACACTCATACCATTAATGGTTGTCCTTTCCCTCCCAAATCAGTTAAACACAAACAACTTTCTTCAGTTTCCATCTGCTAAGTCAAGTAGTTTGTCTAGAGTGGCTAACTGGGAAATGAGACATTTAGTAGAGTTTAGTGGCATTTAAAACTAGCAAAAACTTGATGATGAAAATTGCAGCAACTCCCCCAGACCTTCCAAGTAAAGGCTGGTGCAGGCAGTCCCTGGCACGCCAGCAGGATTTGGTTATAACTAGTCCTGTGTACATATAGCTGTTGCCATTCTCTGTTTCCTCTCCCCTTCTTCCTCCCTCCCTCTCCTACAGAAATCTGCCAAATACCGCAGCTCCCTGGCTGCCAGGAAGGCATGGCTAGCTCAGGCCAGTAAGCCCCAACCATCATGGCCAGTTCTGCCACAGGCTGCTGCAGCTACTGGGAGCATTTGCAGGGCCAGCAAGCTGATGCAAAGATTTGTCACCTATCTAACAGCAGAGGCAGTGCCTCCAACATCCCAAGAGCCAAGCCAGCTCCATATGTGAGCTCCTGAGACCACTCTGCCAGTACGTCTGCTGTCAGTACTCATGTTGTTAAGACCTGGGAAGAGGGAGTGCCAATGACATTCCTTGCTGTGTCCTCCTGAGCAATATTAATGTCATTAATTCTTTGTCAATGAGAGGAACATTAAGAAAAATAATCCCACCCAGCCTAATTAATTTGCCAATCTTTGTATTAAATTATTAATCATACTCATTCCAAGTGCCTTTTATTTCAGATTGAACGTTATTTTTAAAATGCTCGCGTTCTGCTGATAAAAATATTACGTTGTGTTTCTTCAAGATGACTGGTTACAGCAAATCTATTAATAACTTCTTAATGAAGTGAGAGATTTTTAATGTCTTAATCTAAGCTGTGCTAACATTTCAATGTGAGGAGAATTAATTCAAGAACTTCAGATACAGTTTTTATTTAAGCAAGATTGAGTGATCCAAGATTCATGCATCAACACAGTTTTCTACCTGAAAAGGAATTTTACAATATCAGATTTCAAAGTAGGTTTTTATTTTATTGTTTATTTACCTTGAAGAAACAGAAGCTGTCCATTAAAAGGATATACTCGCATTTTTTGTCAGGAGCTTGTTCACAATGTTCTCACTCTTCCGTTTCCTTCCCCTGAACAATGCTTTCAACATTGCTGATACATAGCTATGGCATTCACAGGCATATTAAAGTTATTTACAAAATTGTTGGAGGCACAGAAGGTCTGGAGTACATGTCCCAGAATATATTGCCTTTAGAAACTCCAGTTATAAAGTCATTTCCTCTAGTTTAATCAGAGCCCTGAAATGTTTCGAATGGCATTGTATAAACAAAGCAAAATATTAAACCACATCCTCCCTGTTTCCCTCAGCAAGTGAATAACTCTGTATTTCCCAAGGGAGAGAAGCTCCGTAAGACCTGAAAGAAAATGAAGTTAAAGGATTACTGTATGACCTTGAAAGAATAACTGCAATCAGGGTATTGCCAAATTTCATCTCAACTTCAATTAAAAACACCTTAAAAACTGAAAAAATAAGCTTTGTGGCTCACAGCTGAGTGCTTGCAACCTAAAAATACTGCTGCACCCCATTTTGACCTGTTCAATGGAAATATTATCACCACAGTCTATTAATTCAGATATCTGATCTGTATTGTGAGAGGAAAAACAGCTTCCTTCTTCCTTGTAAGATGGTTTTATCAGATGATAGAAGAAATGTCAAGGGAAGAAAAGAAAAGTCTACAGATAAATAGAAAGAGCCTTCCAAGAAAGCTCACATGTAAAAACAGTTTTGGAGAACAGCAAACCCTGCAGGTTTCAGCTCTGTTTACTGGATCCAGCCTGACACACATTCTCACATCAATGCAAACAAAAGAAAGAAACCAGCAACAAAAATCTTTAGCTCAGGTGTGATCCATCGGTTCAATTTTTATGCAACCAGCATTGTTCCAAAGCCATTTTTCTCATTAAGGAAATCCTGAGTATGTTGCTTTCATTTTCTTGAGCATAATTCTCATGTGTGTCAAAAATATAAGGGAAATGGCCACATGGTGTAGCATAGCTGATATTAATGCAGCCTCTTAATGTTTACTTTTTTTTTTTCCCTCTGAGTAAGGGAAAATCTGCCAGAAGATTACAAGGAAAGTTGTAAAGGAAAATTATCCTTTCCCAAAATGTAACTCTTCTTGTAGTGATTGTAAATGACTTTACAATGGTGAAGTGGGGAAAAAAAAGGCAAAATACAAAAATACAATTCCTTGCTGTTGTTAGGATTCCCTGCATTTCTTGTTCATGGCAGAGATAATTTTTGTGTATGAAAAGAAGATAAAGTATACTGTTAGAGAAGGGTAAATAAATCAGTGTCAATAAAGAAGTCCCCAGCTTCAAGACCCCTGATCTCAGTCAGTAAGATTTTGTTCTCATCAAAAGTCAGTGAGGAAGTTGCAGTACACATAAAAGATAAACAAGCTAGGATGCAAGACCAGAGCTTTCTGACCACACACAATTTTCATCCACAATTACTATTGCAATTGCTGACTATTATTATTCCTCATGTCCTCAAAGGCGAGCTGCATATTTACTCGTATACATCCCACCTAAGGATATGTAAATGTAATGCAAGTATATAATATTACCTTATTAAGTAGTGGGTTTTGTTTGAGGGGATAGTAAACAATCACCTTTTACAGTTCTCCTTAAAAAATTATTTAAGATAGGGCAATTATGCTTTTCCCTTTAGGAAAAACTGCCAAGTCTCTAATCCAAGATGATCTGGATGTGAAGAGTATATATTTCATATAAAGACCTCATAGTATGAACCTACTTACTGTCTTCCTTGTAGCCAGCTGAAAGGACTCCATGATAAATATGTTCTGTAATGCTTCTTGTGTGGTTTTATGACTGCCTTATACAGAAAAAAGCAGGCATGCAAACTAAATACAGCCACTTTTTCAAAGGAAACAACTCTGAATGGCTTCTTCTGAACATGAGTAGGCACTCAGGAACTAGAAAGAGTAATCTGTGTTGCAGACTCCTGACTCAGACAGCCCTGGAGAGTTAAGTAAATGTTCTCTCGTTTATGTAATTTAAGGAAAAATTATCTGGGATTCTGCAGAGAAAAGCTCACCTCCCCTGCTCCATCTAGCCATTCACATCTGTGGAGGCACCAGTGAGTCACATAGCAATTCCCTACATCACACGGAGCACCACACAAAACTGCTTAGCCCAGTTATAGGCGAAATGTTTTCCTCCTGCTGTCTAGGGAGGGGATAACTTGTTTCAATATATTTGCACACATTCAAGGCCTTTTCTGTGCTGTCATCTCTCCAAAAGCTTCTGCCCAGTGACAGTTACCTGGTAAGTGTTGTAGGGTGATTGCCTGCACATTCCCAAAAGGATAACAGAAAGTGTCACTAAGTCATATTTACTAAGATAAATCTTTCTTTATGGGTTTCAAGGAAACTTATTTTGTGTACGTGAAAGTTGTTTACATCCTTACAGCTGTTTGCCAGGCTTAAAACAGCAACATGCTGGACAGATGTGAGCCAGGCTAACCCTTCTTCTTAGTATTAATGAGCTACCTTAGAAGTTATGCAGTGATGGGTGACTCACTCAGCACTTAGATGTCACAGGTGGGATGTGTCAGGTTAAATGCTGAGCTTTTAGGGCATGAGTCGTCAAGTAAATGCCTAAAGTAAGCAACAGCAATTGATGTCACTTCTTTCCTTCAACTAGAAAGAGAATCTACTTTGTAAACCTCTGAAACAAGTAAGATGAATCCTGACTGATTGCAGTAAGGAGATGTTTATTTTTTGGAAGTTCCTTTCATATCTTTTTATCATCTCACACTTGTCTTTACACTTCCAGATGACTTGAGTGTGATGCTTAGCTGTCTCTGGATACCTTTGTTTGAGTAATGGAGACAGAGTATCTTCACTAGCCTTGTCCTCTACCAGAGGTAATTAGCCCAGGTGGTTCAAAAACACAAACTACAAACATAACCTCTAGGTCAGCAGATTCAGTGGCTATTTCAGAATCTCTCAGGCAACTAAGAAATTCATAAATGTGGTCCCGAAGCCATTTTAAATCTTTCTAGTTACTGCCAGAGTCAAATATTAAATTTTAATATAATGACCTGAAAGGACCAGGAGGAAGAAGGAGCTGCTTTTAGTAAAACACTAAACAATGAACCAATTTTTATTAATGTTTTGTGTGTGGAAAATTATGGGTTTGTGTCAAAACGCTCTTCTGCCTGCCTTTGAGGATAATAAAAAACACTACAGCAATTGCAGAGTACTTGAGGTATTCTCTCTCTCTCTCCATGATTTTTCATTTCACAGACACTTACAAGTTACCACAGTTATTTCACAGCTTCAGTACCTGTCCTCAAAAACATTGCAGAAGGAATATAATTTCTAAACCCTCTGGTATCATGGTGGGTGTGAACTTAGAGGGAAGGGGGTTCTAGGTGTTCCTTAATATAGGGGTATAGGGTTAACCTGAAGCACAAAAGAGTTTGAGAAGCTATTGGTATACGATAATGCAGCACACCAGTAGACATTGTCTTTCTCATCGGAAGTAGGCAAGTGTTAGACTCTAACTCAGAAATACCACAATAAAAGGATTTCTTCTCAAGTTAACCCAGACTATGAGGTCACTACAGCAGCCTTTTGCTGAAATTCTCGGCTGGAATAAATGGGCAGGATCTACTACAATCCACTCCTCCTGGTTTTCACCCTCAGCAGTGGGCCTGGCCCTCATTTCTAGATTAATGTTGTATTGTGTAATCAAATCTGTTGTATGAGGTAATCCTTTACCCAAAGGGAATGTATAAATCTCACAGCATAGCACTGCCACAAGGAGAAAACAGATTTGTCCCTCAACATCTCAAGCAGAACACCAGCATATCTGCACTAAAAGTAAGAGGGAGTTCATAACAGGGTAAGATACGAAAAAAGGAAGAGTATTGCTAGGATTAGTTTTCTGCCCGGGATCCACTTCTCCTAAATGAATTTATTGTAGCAAACCAAAGACTCACTTATCTATTTGCAGGAATTTCTTTTTAATCTGTGGCCAGGGAGTCAATGGTCAAGTACCTTTCCACCAGTCTACATGAGGGTTTTTGGTAGCTCTGAAATTAAAGACTCTGTGAGGTAAAGGAGGAGAAAGAGATCTATTCAGCAGTACTGGCTAAATGAAGACCCAAGAGCATGCTCTAGCTCACACGATGGAGTTTGTTTGTGGAGCTACTCTTTTATTGGCTTGGATATCAATAAAACAAAATATTCTGACTCAGAGGCCTCAGAGGCTTGGAAGCTGGTTTCTCAGATTAATCCAATATTCAAGAAAACATAACCAACACCATGGCATATGAAGTTTGTATTTTCAAAATGCTTAAATGCCTTTTCTTTCTTCCAGTGGACCAGATTTACAGACTTTTTGCTTTGGCTTCACTGCATTGTTCCTGTTATCAGTAATGGAACAGATGTTTAGTTAAATCTTTTTAACAAAGTCTTTTCTTAGTTAGTCTTCTGTTAAATTTAGCATAGATGCTTTAAGGTAGACATTTCCTTTGAAGGTAAGCATAAATGTTCCTAAATCTTTATTTTCTACAGAGCTCACAGTCATTATATTGAAGTTATTTGGTGAGAAATAGCTGTGGGAATTTGATAGCTTAGGGCATACTCTTGGGTCTTAATTTAACCAGCATTGGTTAATATACTCCTTTCTCCCACCACCTCAGACAACCTCTGATTTCAGGGCTACAAAAGACCTTATGTAGATTGGTGAAAATATATTTGATCATTGACCCACTGGCCACGAAGATAACAGAGAAATTCCTGCAGAAACTGTATGTAGATGACTGACATGATGACACTTTGTAAGAGACACCTGGAACTTCACAGCTGTAGGGGGGGAAAAAAAAAAAAAAAAAAAAGAAAAACATCCATAGAAGACAGGGAAACTTTCAGCAATATACAAGATGCGCTATAAATGAGCCTAGTTGTATAGAGACAAATTAAGCATTTTTCAGCTGCATTGTTTTGAAGCAGGTTTTGCTTAAAAGCCATCAGGACATAGATTCCTAAATCATTAAAAGGATGAGAAGTTAAAAAATTACAAAACCTATGAGAAAGGCAAGAAATACCTAAAGCAAACAGTAAAATTGATGGAGCAATTAAAGCTTTCTGCCTATGCCAAATTATAGGCCAAGTTGAGAGAATAAGATCTTGGTTGTAATATGGAAAAATGGGCACCCTGGAGCAAAGACAATGGATTTTAGTCAGTTAATTGGAACAAATATTCCCATATATCATTTTTTGTTTCCTGAGATTTCTTTATGAAAGGATTCTGGAGCTAAAATCTTCACAGAGCATATAAAATTCAACTTTAGTAGGTATTGCCTGAGAATGGACCACTTGAGAAACATTTATCCCACATTTGAATGAAGCTCAGGAGAAGTTTTGTTCATTAAAAGCTCAATTAATTTAGTAAAATATGACTTTTGTTTCAAAAGCACAACTACTTGTACTGGAATGAACAAGTTGGCAATTAAGTCTTTACACCTTTGTCAACACAACGGTAGATTATGTTTTTGTTTTCTAACAAAGGGATATTTTCAATAAACACGGAAAAAATCATACTCAGTACTATGAGGAGAACATAATTCTGGAGAAAATTAGTTAATAAGTAATTATCAAAGCTAATTTTCTTTCCCAAACATGAACTCCACATATATTTCTAGTTACAAAAAGGCAGCTGATTTGTGCCGAAGCCTGAAAATTTTGAAGGCAAGTGTCTTTTGATGATGCAACTTCCTTCAATATCTAAGGTCTGATGATTTCCTACTGGAAAAGACTGGACCATGCCGATGCCCGAAAACACTTTGCTAGAACTGGAGGTATAGCAAATGTGAAGCAATTTTCATATTAAAACAAAGACCATGGAATGGGGGCAGGGGGGAGGGCACTCACATCCCTCCTCCTCCTTCTTTTCCACACCAACATCACTTTCTGAGCTTCTTAAAGAAAGAAGAACACACAAAAAATGTCATCAGGGAAGCCACCGTGAACAGCTGGCAAACTAAAGAGCAACTGTCATATAAATTATGGACTCTGGCTAAACCTCTACCACCAACCATACAGTAGCCAAACAACCAACTGAGTAACAGATACAGAGAGGGGAAAAATCAAAGTGCAGTCTGTTTTTCTGCTTGTTTTTCCTATCAATGTGCATATGGGAACAACCTTTTTAGTAGTCTCCTAAAAGAAAACACCAAATTGCGAGTGCTAAGGTAGACTCCGTGCCATATTTAGTGCATTTAAATTACAGAAGCAAAGATGTCTGGGTTGTCACTAGCTGATATTTTGTTCAACAGAAAGCTGAATACAAGAACATCAGCTGTCTAGAAACTAGCATCAGTCAGTGAACCTCGCAGACATGCAAGGATATGCAAATGACAGATAAGGCAAAGGGGGAAAAATTATGGTGGGAATTGGCACCACTTCATGGCACTGACATTGCACACTTTAGGATAAGAAGCAGCAGTCTGCTGCAGCAGCCAAATGGATCCATTTTTGTCCATTTGGATAAACTCATCCCAGAATAGCCACACTCCCGTGGGAAACAGGTGATGTGCCAGAACAGCGGGAGATAAAGGGCAACAAGTTTGACATTTTTGCCTGCAGATAACTTCAGGCACGCAAGAAGCACACTGAATTAGAGGGGGACATCCTGGGACACAGCAACAGCAGGTCCCAGGTGTCAGCACTTCACAGTAATGGTTGTTGGTGTCCTGGAGAAATTGGCAGTCTCAGGCCAGTTGCACAGTGTCACCTGCTGCTTCTTTCATTTTTCTTCACAATATCTGGTCATACCAGATCCAGCCAACATTACTGCTACGGTTACATAGGCATGGCTGGAAAAAGGATGTGTGCTTAGCAGGTGAGAACAATTCCCGTGCTGAGTTCAACTCAGATACCAAACCCACGAAACAGACTCCTTGCTTCGGAATAATTTCTGTGCAATGTGTGGCTCACTTCAAGTCCATGTCAACATCTAAATCATGATAGCCCAACTTCCAAAATGAACTACTGATTTTTCAAGCTTTATAATATTCCCAACCTCTTTACCAACAACAGCCAACAGTAATTGCTTGAAAAAACAGATGCAGCAGTTTGGGGAGAGTAAAACTTAAATGTCTCTTGATGCTAAATAATGTAACTTGATGTTATAATTTGAACAATTCAGTGCTATGACAGAAGTCTAATGTAAAGACAGGGGAAAAGTTTTCTCTTTTCCTTCACGCCCACTAGACTGGATTGCCAGTCTTGCTCTTGTTTTTTGCCCCTGATGACCTAACCAGGGCACGTGAACGAAAGAGTGAAGTATCTGCAGCAGATAAAAGTTGGCCTATAGGACGGTTTCAGTCCTAAGTGAATTATTTATCAGTGACTCAGCACATCTCTTCTATGAGAAGGAATAGTGCAGCAATTACAATGGGTACTGGCTTGTTTTTGCATCCAGGAAAAAATATCTGATTAAGATACACAAGTAAGAAACAAAGTCACCACTTACCTCCAAAGCTATAAAAAGTGTCTGCAAATGAACATCTACTGGCAATGTTCTTTCAAGATATTTTTAGATGCCTTATACAATTCCATTTAATCTGAAATATATTATACTGCAGTCAAGAATACAAAAGGGTTAATAGCATTAGCTTCCCTTAAGTTTTCTGATGTCCTATTTGTATTTCTGGGTAAGGGTAGGACAGGGTAAGAGTATCCCATATAACGTTTAGTATGTTGTAGAAATAGCATGGATAATCCCCCGTAATACAAGGCTGTCTGAACACAGGGCAGCATACAAGGATATGGATACTCCAACACAAGTCATTGCTTTTCTATGTTAAAATGGAAAGTCTTATTGTTAAGAATTATGGAGGCTTTTAACCATGGATCATACATGCTTTTATCTTCTATGACCAAATAAAATTATTCCCTAGGTACTCAGATACAGTACTTGGCCTTCCAGACCTAGAATTTATATGAAGTTTCCTTTAAAATGGGCAAAACTTCTTCTGTTATATCATTTGCTTCAAGAGCAAAGCAAAAAAGCTCAAGGCATTGGCTTTGCATTTTTTAATTGTATGACACAGGTACAGGACAGTTAAATGAGAGGTCCAAGAGCCTTTCATGCTACAGAATGGCATGTAAGGAACTTGCATGCACTCAGAACAGTTTGCAATATGGTAGTTGTTTTCCATGGGTCAGGTAGTCAAGGAATATCTAGGTGTTGCTAAGTATGCAAGCCCATTTCTGCTGTCTTACCTCATAAAGTGTTCAGATGAATTCACACAGTGGTACAAAAAGAACTGGGCAATATTTAGGAATGGTTGCTGAAGGGATACCAAAGTTGTTGGAAAGACTGATTAACAAATAAGCTACCCTGTGCTTAAAAACTGAAGGGCCAACTTCACTCCCCTCACTGGGACAGCGGATGTACCTGGTATTGCCATCACAGCCATGACTGTAGCTAACTAACACTGCTGCTGGTCTCCCGTGAGCCCCAGTCATGTGGATCTCAGCACCGGCTGCTAAATCTGCATGGAAAAAAGTGTTAAATCAGGAAGCAACAAACCTCATGTCATCGGGGCTAGGACTATTACTATATCCAATCAACTCATTTAAACTGTTGTGATCGTAACGTACACATGCCTTTCTTTTTTCACCATGTTCAGCAATCCAAGGTCAGAAATTATGCAGCCAGGAGCAAGGAAATTCCAGCTGTGCTTCTGACCACACACCATGATCCCAAACTGACCATTTGACCAGCACGGACAGATGGAAAATTCACCCAAAAGAGCCAGATGATGGTTGATGCTCTGAGCAAGACTCAGATATTTTATATTTGCACCTAGCCTCTGACACCAGTTGCAGACATGCAAAATAAGCTCCTGTTCACAGGGAACAAAATCACAAAGAAAAAAATGTAGTGTAGGGAGGTGCCCACATCCTCTGTCACCATTCAAGAACAGCACTTCCTTGCAATAGGTTATACAAACATATAGGAAAAGAACACATCTTTTTCCTGAAAATCTTATGACCTAAAAAGCTAAGACAAAGACAGGGTGAATAAAAAGATGCAGAGAGATTTACACAAGGAAGTAGTAACAGTGTTGTTCCCAACATATTTAAAGCTTGTTGGTTTTGGTTTAGACCTGAGGAAACACTTGTATGCCCATAGCTTGCCCCTTTTCTGGTCTAATAAAATTTATTTGTAAACTTTTCCATATAAACCTTGTGCTAACTAAATAGCTAAAACAATCCAGTAAGGTCAGGTAGGGATCAAAAACTTTTTTGGCTTACAACCTAACACCATTTCTATAGCTTCCCACATTAATGAAATATGTTTTAAGATCTTAGACAGATACTACTGGGGGATGAATTTATACTGGGACTTGGATCTTTTTTTCAAACAACTAACTGTTCAAGGGACTCTGGGTGTAGGGGCAGTGGTTGTTTACAAGTGTTAGTATCTGAATTGTAGTGAAATATATGTCTAAAACCACCCAAAATAGAACGAGTCAACCGTGGACCTAAGAGAAATCAGATCCAAGCCCTAATGTGAGAAACAAATACATTAGTACGACACACTCTAAGCATCTAGTGATTACATCTGTTTTCAGCCTGGGCTTTCTCCCCCTGCTGTAGTGCATGGTGGTCCCACAGCTACTGTAGTGACGGAGATTGTGTAGGCACACTTTAAACTAGACAATCTGGGCACCTGTTGGCATTGTAACCACAGCAGTACAGAGCTCAGCATGAGCTAATCTGCTTAACATTTACCCGGCTTCTCAGGTGGGTTTTACAGCAAACTGTGCTCCTCGATCTAGCAGCACAGAGCTATCAGCAGCAGGGAAACTAGTTTAAGGCTAGCTTAGCTATATCCCCTTGTACTGCCGTCATTGCTTCAGAGAGGTAACCTGAGAAAAGCTTGACTGCAGAAGGTGTTCAGCAAAGTACTGTGAAAATTGGGGACCCTTCAGGAGCTCCAAATCAGCTCTCAAAAACCTGGAGTGCTGGAAAAAAACCAAGTTAGGACCCCAATAAAGAAGAGAAGTATACAGGGAAATTGCTAGTGGGATTTTGTAGAATTTGTTTAAAGCACAACAGTACCGAACCCCAAAACTATCACGCATGACAATGATAAACTAACAGCAACGGCAGAGTTGAACTATCCAGACAGAAACTATCACATACTACAGTAAATGCAAGGATTAAATCAATGAATCAATAACTTTATGTGTTACTTTGCATAGCTTAAAGAAAAATGAGAACGATACGGAAAAATCACTACATTTACTTTTAAGTAATACTTGGGGATAGGACTGGTGAGGCAGGTATCCATAATTAGGCCAGCTCTCTAATTAAGAGCCCATTAAGCCTTGCTAGCAGAAATACAAGACTGATGACCTAACACAGTGAATTTTGCAAGAATTGCCAGATAAACATCTAATTAGGGCAATCAGCGGTGAAAAGGGGATTCCCAGGGAAAACAGGTTTTTGGGGTGTTTTTTTCATTGTTGTTTTTTGAATGCAGGAGAACCAACACACATTAGGAGCAGGCAAGTACCACTGGCTCGGAGGACAATATTGTGTTGATATGCTGTATATTACCTTTTGTTTTATGAGCCAGTTTAAAAGAAGTTTTGCACAAAATGCTTTAGGATCTACACTGAATTAGGATTGATTTGCTTAATGGCTACAGCAGGGCAGGAAAAAGGAATGAGTCAGTCCAATAGAGGCCCACACAACCAGAATTACATTTTACAATACCATTTTGTACCTGTAGAGTACTCCAACTTGCAGGCAATGCCGGTATTAAGTTTCAATTGATTTTTACATGCTGACATACCACTTAGCTACTAAGGGCACCAGACTGCACTGTACCAGACATATTCCCCTATGTGAGATTTGTAATTCTCCCAATTAAGTGAACTGTACTGCATAGAAAACTTCTGAGAAGTCATCACAAATCACCCATAAGCCAGAAGACTTGAATAGTAAAGATGGTCTTTTCAAGATCATTCACTATGAGACATTAATTTACAACAAATCATAATTCTAACATCATTAAGGAACAAACATTCACTAGGGACAAATAACTCACTTCATCTGACAAGCCACAAAAAACCTACACCATAATTCTGGAATACATTTCCACATTCTCTCCTAAATCCCATCAAGTAGATAGGTTTTACAGGATGACTGGAAGATCAAAATATTCAAGGGCATGCAAGAAAATAATTAATTTTTAAAAGAGGGAGGCAGATGAGAGCTTCTTTTTTAAAAGAAGAGTTAGACAAAAAGGAAACTGGACAAAGCTGAGTTTACTTTGTTGTGTTCTACAGCCACTGGCTGCAGCCTTTGAACATCATCTCCTCTGTTTTGGGATTAAAAGGAGGAAAAAGTAAGCAAGCACATTTCTTTCAGGCAAGTGATGTTTGCTCAGCATTTAGAAAGACTGCATCAGATAGGATCTGGCTTCTATAGATCCAAATAAATGTCTTAAGAATGAAATCTTAGCCCTGCAACCTCATGGCAAAAGGAAAAAAGCTGGTAAAAGGAAAATGTGCCCTTAAAAAAAAGCTCTGCCTGGGGATCTTGTTTGAGACAATGGAAGGTTTATCACTGTCTTTAGGGAAACCACTGTCCTGTGGCATGAAAGCAGGATGCCATACTACTCCGACAACACGCTGGAAGACCACAGTCTACACATTTCCTACGACTGAGATGACACAGAGCTTGCTGGAGGGATTGTAAGGACTACAGTGGAGGAAGGTACAGGGAGGACATGTGGTAGAGAAGAGTATAAGTAAAAGTGACATATAAAGTTGTTCACGGTGGAAATTTATACTAGCTAGCAAAGGCCCCTCTAAACCTATGCTACTATGTTCACCTTAAAACAAAAAAGGAGCTGGAGACTACCCATTTAAATAAATTTACATAGAGTACCTCATCAAGTTGTCTCATAAGCAGCTATGCAGTTTTGTTTGTGGTTTTAATCTGATTGTCCAGACAACCCACATCCTTCTAGCAATACATATAAGTATGCCTTACATAGTTCTGATCTTTCAAAAAGGTCCCAGAATTCACAGTATCAAAAAACTGTGGAATGTCCAGACGACCTCTGCCAGCAGTCATAAATACAAGAATGAAACCTTGTAGTTATTGAGGCAGCTGTGTAAAACTTTACCGGATGCACAGAGAAGCTCTTAATGAATAATCGCCAGGTGTTTTCATTTTCAGCTCATTAGAGGAGCTTTCTCTTTCCACACTAGAGCTTTGCTAATGGTTTGTCAAGCCAGAGTGTTATTCTTGGATATTACAGCAACAGTAGCCCTTCTATAGATCACTGCTTCTATAAAATACTTACATCAAAACAAAGAGTTTTCACAGCGACTAGTCCTAATAAGCCTATGCTATTTTTGATACTCGGCTTGAGACCGGTCAGACAGTTTCAGAGAAAACCATCTATCACTTTCTAAAGAATGGGTTTTCTTCAGATCTCTTCAGTTGGGCTTCTAAGCTTTTATACCTGGAGTCACTTATGAAAAATTGTCATCCCAAATTTTCAAGAATGGGTACTTACAGAAAGGATCTACCCATATTAACAGACCTAGATGAGCAAATCTAGGAACTTTGTTGTTAATTCCTTAGACACAAAGAAAATTCACTCTCCTGCAGGAGCAGACCATCACACCGGCCAGCATAGCTTAACAGTGACCAATAAACACCAGCTGCACCTCTGAGAGGAGGGTGCATGGTTCACACTCCTGGATTACTCTTTTGGCTGAAATGTCTCTCCTTGCAGCTAAAGAAGGGGAGGGGAAAAGAAGGAGACCGGATTTGCAGTTGTGGCAACAATTTAATAATTTAACATCTGTTCACTGGAAACTAGACAGTAAATGCATTCATTTTGCTGAGGCTGCTGCACAGCCACCTGAATGTAAAAATTTTTTACCATCTCTGACTTTGGTCTGGTATAAGCAGGTGACCTAGAACTGGATGGCTCTGCTTTACATTAACAAACCTTTGAAACATACAGATGCCTCATACCTGCATTTCCTTTCACTAAATGGTAATTTCTCACTGTGAGCATTTGCATTCACAGTAGTGTTTATTTATGATAACAAAGGTGTCACAGAAGATTAAAGAATTTCTACCCAGAGATGCTTAGAGAGATAGCAGCAGAGTTATTTTTACTTAAGAGAAACTCTAAAAATACATTAGAAAAAAAGAAACAACAATTTTAAAAAAAAAAAATCATTTTCCAGTAATGAAAGGAAACAATTTCTCCCTAACTACACATGCCTTTCTTATGAAAGAGCAGTGAGACTATTCACTACTATTTCCTGGGCAACAATTGCATAAACAGAAATAAATCCCACTAAATTCTTGTGAATTAGCCTTAAAAAATAGATTAAACATGAATATAACCCATAGCATAAGTCACACAGGAGTAAAACTGGAGTGCAAAACCTGAAGGAATTAATAAGGTGTTCTTAGTACTTGATAAGGTGCAGCTGACAGCAGCCTGTACCACCTTAGCAACTTAAAGGGGAAAGGAAGGGTTTTTCCTTCCACTCAGTCACCTTCAAATATACTTGCTGCAGAAAGTGGGACTTGTTAACCTTATAACACTGACATTTAAAAAGTAGAGATAATTATAAACAAGGTGAGCAAACCCTACCAAGCAAATGAGTTTAAGTTGGATACTTATAAGGTCTTTTTCTTTTCTTTTTTTTTTTAAGAGCTAAATATGTGCTAGAGAACTTTAATGAGGCAGCACAAACAGGAATTATCTCAGAAGACGTTCACCCAGAGATAACACTATCCAATTTCTGTTTGGTTCAGGATTTCACTCACAGTAGCAAACACTTATCCTGTTTAATTAAAAGAAACATTCATATAAGGAACATGAGGTTCTTGAATATGAACTTAAATATAACAGCCTAAGAAAGCAGTTAAGATTAAGAATGGATTGTAATTTTAAATGAAATTATCTGCAATCCCTATACTTCAGAAAGTTCAATAGCTGTACAGATATAATAAGCTTTGAATTCAAGGTATCAGATCTCAGCTAATGTAATCTGTTCAGATCGATTGATAGGATGGCAGTAACTGTGTATGTATAAGGAGCCTAAACTTATTCATACTGGAGTTGTTGCCACAGCCTTCAGCTACATCTGTGGTTATATGACTCCTTCCGCCACAAGACAGCATGCAGTGTTGTTTCGGGTTTTTTTACACTAGCTCGATAAGCCTGGGCAACACTAAAAGTGAAATACGGTTCTACTCTGAAATAGCTCAGTAGATTTGCTCCATCAATATTCATCCAGATTTTGTCACTTTGACACCAGCTTCTCAGATTTCACTAAAATTCAGGTGTAAAGCTTTAATTTCTTGTTTACTTCCAAGCACATCAAGATCAAGAAGGTGACTATGAACAGCCAGATGGAGTTATCAAGAACAAATTGTGCTTGACCAACCTGATTGCCTTCTACCAGTCATCCACCAGTTGTGATGACTGGTGGCGTGGATGAAGGGAGAGCTGTGGATGTTGTCTATCTTGGCTTTAGCAAGGTCTTTGATGTGTTTTCCCACAGCAGCTTTATAGCCAGATTAGGGAACTACGGACTAGAAAAACAGACAGTATATAGGGTTGAAAATCAGCTGGACAGCCTAGCTCAAAGGTTCACCAACAGGGTCAGTAGGGCAAAGTCCAACTGGTGGCCAGTAACTAGTGTCATCCCTCAGGGACCAGCACTAGAACCAACAATGTTTAGTAAACTATAGGACCGAAAGCACTCTCAGCAAGTTGTCAAATGACACCAAACTGGGAAGAACAGTAAAATATGCTGGAGGGCAGAGCTGCAATTCAGAAGGACCTCAGTAGGCTGGAGAATCTCACCAAGTTCAACAAAATCAAAAGCAAAGCCCTGCACCTGGGGTGGGACAACCTGCTGCATGGGCTTACAGGATGGGGAATGACCGGTCGGGGAGTGGCTTTGCTGAAAAAGAACTTTGGGTCCTGGTGGACAAATTCAACATGAGCCAGCAATGGGGCTTTGAAGGCCAACAGCATCCTGGGCTCGTGGAAGTGTAACCAGCAGGTCCAGGAGGGTGATCCTTCACCTCTGCCTGGCACTTGCGAGACCACATCTGGAGCACTGTGCAGTTTTGAGCTCCCCAGTACAAGAAAGACATTGACATGCTGGACCCAGTCCAGCACAGGACAACCAGGGTGGTCCAAGGGCTGGAGCACTTGGCATATGGGAACAAGCTGAGTGAGCTGGGTTTGTTAAGCCCAGAAAGAAGATAGGTCAAGGGATATGCTGCAGTCTACAGCTATTTAATGGCAGGGTGTAGAGAAGACAGACTTCTCAAAGATGCGCAGTGGAAAGATGAGAGGCACCAGGGACAAGTTGGAACACAGGAAATACCGATTAAGCACAAGGAAAATGGATGGTCAGACACTGGAACAGGCACCCAGAGAGGCTGCAGGAACTCCATGCTTGGAGCTATTCAAATCTCAACTGGGCAACCTTGTCTAGATGACCCTTTTTTGAGTAAGGACTGAACCAACTGGCCTCCAGGGGACCCTCCAAACTACATGATGACTATGATTCTGTGATTCTAATAATAATTCTAATAAATAAATAGAACCTCTCTGCAGATTTCTCATGTGCCTTGGTGTTTCCACCTAAACAATCCATAGAACTGTTTTTTAAAATTCTTGTTAGCTTTACCCTTAGAAATGGACTCTGTCTACTGAAATGATCATTGGATCCTCTTTAGTATGCTTATCTGATCATGTAGTATATATCTTCTTACCACTGGCTTCTAACGCTATTAAGTGGAAAGGTACCAAGCTGTCACTCCTATCATAAGAATGAGGAAGACTAATATGAAAAGATTCAGGGTTGCTCCCAAGATCACACAAGAAGTTTTGGGGAGGCCTGGGAATTCCACATATGCTCCCTGAATCTTAGGGTAACCCTGAACTTTAAGGTGTTCTTTCTTTGTACTGAAGGAAGCAGACATAATTTTACAAAGGTAAAGCAACTTCTGAAAAATCCACAGCTCTCTCAAATTACCGAAGAAGAGGCAATTTGGTGGCAGATTATTGCAGATGGCAGCATGTGACTGCCATGGCCAGGGTGCAGGGCTAGAAAATGGAAGGTAGGAATAAAAGTAATGCATAAGCAAAGTGACAGAAGTGCCATATGACACTGCAAATGTGGAAAGTCCCCATACTATGCTTTTATAGAATCAACTTCCAGAGTCTAGCTGATTTGAAACATTGTATGTTGAATGAGCCAACCAGTCAAGGGTGCCATGGACTGAGTGTAACTGTTTCAAAACAGGAGCCGTGTTTTTTGATTCTGCCTTTCAGTGGGATGAGTTGGTCTAGCCAAATGCATGCATAGCACCATGCACAAGGCCACATCCCTTTCACTACACAAGATAATGTGAAAAACTCTTTAACATATAATACAATGAGCTTCTAGCTGTTAACTAGCAATGATAAATGTTTTGAGTGCATTACCTGGAACATATCATACCCACCCTCCGACTCCCACCATAAATGAAAAACTGGATCTCTTTGAGTTGTATGTGTGTGGGGAGAAAGTTCAAAATCAGCAAAGTGTGACTGTATTGTAAAGTTAAATGTGTAGGTAGTTCTTATCTTAAAGTTTTATGGGCTTGCAAAGACTAGATAATACGTCAGAACAGTAAGGAGGGGATTGGGAATCCTATTTGCAGTTCTTCTCCAGCAGGCTCACTTCTCAGGCTGACCTGCTAATAAAGGCAACCCCCGGACCATGGAGAGAACTACTGAAGCAGAGCAAGGTGTAATGGCCAGATGCACTATTAATACCAATTGTGAATTACATATTATTTAGGCCAAGCAGTAATATAGAAAAGGATATTTCCAGTGCTGGCTGAATGAGGAGACAGAGGAGGAAATTGCTGACTTCAGTCATGACTTGGTATGCTGAAGGACTGTTTCTCTTCCTATGAACAACAGGAAAAATACATTTCTCACTTAAAATTATTGATATAAAAAAGGCAGAGCAGGATCTCAATGAATATCAGGGTGATATGTCAAAGACTGGTCAATTATTTCAAATAAGATGATGTTTTACTAGGAATTCAAGTAAAGCAAGACAGAGACAAGGAATGGTGGGAAGTGGAGCCAGGACAATGAGGACAAAGCTTAGAGCTGTATTCTCATTTAAATACCTGTAGCATCTGTAAACCGTATGTACCAAGTATGTGTGATGTTAAGGTTAGTCATCAGTGTGGGGGCTTGTAACGAGTCCCTTGGCATTTATAGAGGGACCTGGCCTGTCCAACTCATGGTTGGAGGCAAATGAACATCATAAAACAAGGCAATTCACCTCAGTGTACTTTAGTGCTTCACTTCACCCAGGAAATGTAAGGCTCCTCTAAAGACTATGGTTTTTGTAGTATTAGTAAACTTACAAGACTCTGCCCATGTACAAAAAGGAATTTGCACCAGACTTCTATGAAAAAATATTTTCAGCTCTAAGCAAGCAAGATAGCAGAAAAGCTATGGGATAAAGATTTGAAACAGTGCACAAAGCAGCAAAAGCTATAAAATCCTAGTTAATATACATGAGAAAATAATTCGTATGCATTGAAGCCTTGGGAAGAAAGCAGATGCACAAGCATTTTTACTGTAGATAAATGCAGTGTGGCTGCTGCTGAATGTAAAATATAGAAGACAACTTTTTTCTTCTTATTCTTCGTCATGCTTGATGATCTTGCAGCAGTTTGGGATGGTAATGAAGTAGTGAACTCATGGAAATTAATGTTTTACCTAGTCCATTTAATCTCATTTCCAGGATGTGACTGTATGGGTTGGAATCGAGTATCCCTGTTGTACCCCTGTTGTCTGAAGGATACTATTGCTATATGCTGAGAAAAGATGCAGAAATAATACTTCTCCACATGTAAGATATGAGAAAATTGTGGGAAGGGTGTGGAGAGGTTCTGTACTAAAGACCAGTAACTAGCTCTGGCAGTCATCATCATCATTATAAAAATCAATACTAATAATTTCCTTTGCTTTCCCTGCTTTCTTTGCTTTTATTGCTCCACTGTACACATTGTTCACTAGCACGCTTTTAAGGACAGTTCAAGATCTCACAGTCTTCTGGCCTTTTGAAAGAAAAGTGGATAAATCACTCTAGAACCATAAAAACCTATGGAGAAGACAATTTCCTTTCCCATTCCCAGAAAATTAATGTGCAGACTACACCAGAAATAGATATTCTGAGGAACTGCTGACAGCTTGGTAATTGAGTTTACTATAGCTATTCACAGTATCTGGAGACAAATATAATCTTTCCCACTCTCTTCACTGTAACCATTGAATCTATAACTAAAAAGTGGTTAAGCCACAGTAGCTTTCTCCTTCTCTGGCATTTATGGTATAGAACATCCCAAGCAGAAGTAGGATTTGGCTTGTTTCAAGATTTGAAGTGCAAGAAATTCATTGTGCGCTGTAGTAGTGGGAAATTTTAAAAGTAGGTATAGATCCAAAGATACAGCCTATGACATGATGAAATACTCAAGAACTATTTAAGGCTGACTTTTCTAATACATAGGATAAAAGGGGATTAAAGATTTGGTCTGTTGTTTGTCATAGTTGAAGAGACGCTAAAGAGAAAGCAAATTTAGAGCCAGACTGTAGCCTACACCGGCAATTACGGTGATTGCTTTTATATCGTTTGCAAGTGCTTATGATGAACCCCAAATTAAGTCTTGAGGCGAGGGGCTTTCATTGACTTTTTTCTCATCTGATGAGGCTGTCCAGCAGCTAGCACAGCAAGAGCTCAGCTTTTCCCCTGCATGACTGATGGCAGTGTGCTGGAAGAAAGGTACAAGCCAGCAGAGGCAGAGGGCTTCTGTGTGGAGAAAAGAAAGTGATAACATGAAGTTCTCTGAAAGGCTGTATAAATCTGACCATATTTCTAATTTCTTAGCAGCCCTGGTAAGGGGAGCAGCATCAGAACGTGAATAGAGGACATTGCCCTGTCTTCCCGTGAAAAGCTTTGCCAATGCCACCCGCAGTCCCTCTAAAAACCAGATCTGAAACGCAATCACTCGTCTTGCCAAAAGCATCCTTTTCTCCGCAAGAGTCCAAACCTTCCTTCTCTCTCTCCTTGTCATTGAGTGAACATTACAAGCCCATTCAGCACTTTCTATTGTTCCCAGAAGCACATCTCTACTATTGAATTATACAGCAGAAGTACAAGTAGCCACATGTTCATCAACCATCTTAATTTACACTCCCTCTGAAGATAGCACATTTCTGAAACCTCATCAGTTTCTAAAACAAATTACACATCACTTCTGACTTATATCAAAATTGAAGCAAAGCTCAGCAGGACTCATCCATTCTCAGCAAAGACTAAATAGCATAGTGAGAGTTCTAAAGCCTGTTTAAAGGGTTTTTAAAAATTGCATATGAACACCTTGAACTAACATATTTCATCACGAGTTAACTAAAGGCAAACTGCAGTTGTCAAAATCAGAGAACAAAGAACATCTTTGTGATATATATTAATGTTTTGTGATAAATTTGCCATTAGCACATATTACATCTATCTTATTTTTCTGATATTTCAGACCATATTGCACCACATAGGAGCTGAGCTCCACTGTAATTCTTTGTGCCCCTTCAAGTATTAGGAGAAATCTGTCCTGCTGCTCTCGGGTACAGAGAAATTTTCAGTTTCTTGAAATAAAGTGAAAAAAGGGGGAAGAGGAAAAGAGCTATCTCATGGTCTTTGTGCAGGTATTGCAAAGAAGAATCTGGAATTTTGATTCAAGATACTGCCTACCAGAATCAGATGCAACTGGAAGCAAAGTTCAGTAGCTCTTCCAAATGTTACCTACTCTGCATTTTCTCTTTTTTTAAAAAAATCTACCTTAAAGTACCAATGGAACAAAAAGATATAGGGCACAGATATTTGAAATCAGTGTCTTCACAGAGTCAGCACCCATTCCCCATTGTCTATACTTTGACATGAGAGATCTCTATTTCCCTTCAGTATTAGAGTTACCTTTAGACTCTTCAAACACTGATGCAAGACGCTGAGAAGAGGAAATTTCTGTCTGGTGGAGATGCTCTAACCAGACTCAGTCATAGGAACAAAGGATACCCCTTCTGATGTCCCACATCTCTTTCCCAGAATCCAGTGCTTGATCTTCCAAAAAGGATGTTTTTGTCTTCAGCTATACCCCTGAATGCTGCTACTCCAAGGCACAACCCACTGGGTACACTTCAGATTAGCATTTAAGGTTACACCCATATCTGTGAAGTGCCGTTCTAAGATGGTGGAAAAAAATTCCATCTAGCATCTAACCATGTCTGCCCCGAATTTAGTTTTTTAAGCCCATATTCTATAGGCAGCCCTGAAAGTCAAGGTGGGAGGATATATGCATGCATGTCTCTATGGGCACACGCAGACTGGATGTAACCCCTCTTATCTGAGATGATCTGTTAAATTAAAGATTGTAGTTTTGTTCTGTGCAATTAGGTTCACAGAACAGGCTAGGAAGTAGCTATAGTTCCTTTGGGCCAGACAGAAAATATTCTTCGCTTTGGTCCAGGGTTGTGTAACCAATTTACATTGATTGTGCAACTTATACTTCACAGATGTAAGCTGCTCTAAAACCCCTGAAGTCAAAACAAATCTTTCCATTGACTTTAGTGGCTTTGAATCCAGTTCATACTCCACACTACAATCTGTATTTCCCCCTCAGATCAATAAAACACAAAACAAAATATTCACTGTGTAGTGTAATCCATCCTGCTCCAGCTCTGTAGGAGACAAATGAGATGCTCTTTATTGAAGCTCACAATGAATAAATGAGACTTTCTGCAAGTTTTATATGTTCATCAATGTTCATTACTTCTCAATTGATTTTCTAAGGTCTGAAATATTCTTCTACCTGCATTTAATATACGCCCTTACTTTAGTTTCTTTGACTGCAGTTGAAACTCTCCTGGCTCTGATTCCAGGATGAAAGTTCCCTATTTTTTTATCACTATAAGATGAAATAGTGTTAATTGCATCCTTCACTAAAGAAGGGTGGATACCTTATAACTCGTCAAGAATTTATAGGCCAATGAATGAGTTTACTGAATTGAATATCTCTAGCAATGAAAAATTTCAAATTAATATTACAGAATATTCACAGAAACAAAAACTTGAATCCAACCTTAGGGCTGCATTTTAGAAATCCCCTTCTATGAATTATGTGCATTGAATCAGGAAATGAAAATGGCAGCACTATAAATCACACAGATAATTTAAATTATCTTGGAATTTCAAAGTCAAACATTCAGGCTATCTGACTTGTGCTCTTCAGACCAACATTTAGTCCCAAGAATTATTAATTAATTATTTTGAGCGATAAGCTAGTTTCCACATTTTCATCCACTGTACAGTTTGTGGAGGTCACTAATGCAATAGAATACCAGTAAAGAAAATGACAGGTTTCTATACGAAGTATGTGAAGCTTTTGGGAGAGTATGTAGTAGCCTGCAGACAGTTAAGACGGTCACCACAGGTCTCCAAATGTGTGGCTTGCAGCCATTCCTGACACAAGTTGACATATCTGCAGACATCTGACAAAGTCCTAATGCTGCTGCTTGCTGAGGCTTGTGTTTCAGCCAGTTGCCCTCCTGGGGCTGCAAAAATTTCATCTGAGGGAACTACCTGCAAAACACCAGGCTCCTCACCCACCTGTACGCTGCCGCCCTGGTCCTCCTTTTGTTTGGCTGTGACAAAGCTCAAATCTTTAAGACGCTAGGGATGTGTTTTCACATGGACTTCAGGCCTTGACTCATCCTAAACAGGAGCCCTGCTGAACTCTAATGACTGTGAGCTTCATCCTCTCTGGGATTAAGTGCCGTGATGTCCGGAGTGCACAGCAGCACAGATGTGAAAATGTGGGCACGCAAGAAGGTGACTGAACACGTGGCCACTGCTTGATGGGAACTGACCCTGCGGCAGCAAACGAAGATTTAAGCTGATCATGAGACTACAAGCAAGAAAGATGTTGCAAGGTTAAGCCAAAGCCACTGGGAGCAATGCAGAGGCTGGAGGTACTGCTCAAATGGAATTTAAGTAATTGCTGCAGAAATTATTGGGGGAGCCTCCTGGGCCTGTTAGGAGGTCAGACTATATCAGAATAGCTGATTCTTGCTTTAGACTTTCTGATTTTTGCTTTTTAACATTTTCCAGGGCTTCTGATTCATCTGGCCTGGAAAGCAAATATTATTTGGGACTGGCAACAGCTGCCATGCAGAGAATCTCTTCCATAAGGGGTCGAAATACAGAGGCTGTGATAATAACCATGCATTGGCTGCAGCAATGCAGCTGGTGCCAGTTCTCCCCTGCCTGCTTGCTGGTGCTCGCCCCTGCTGGTCTGTTGCTGAAATGGTCTGGGCTGAGAATGCTCACTTCCCAACTGCTTCATTGTGTAGTGGATCACTTCAATGACTCAAATTTATCAAGCAGTCCTGGAAAAATATTGTATTAGAACAACTGAGGTTGTGGACATGGGTATGGTGAGCAGGACCAAGAAGCCAGAGGTAAAGGGAGACCTATATGTCATTACACCCTTGGAAACAAAATCTGCCCAAGAAATCAAGGAAGACCAGAGGCCCATTTTGTGCATTTTCTCTTTTAACCTGAAAGCAATTTTTCTCCCCGGATGGTAACTAATTAATACCAAGTAAATGTCAATAAAGGTAGCTAAAATTCTTTTTGGAGCAGTCAATCCACACACAAGTCACCCTTTTCTCTTCATCCAACACTGCTCTACTTAGAGACCAAATCTCATTGCAGTCTTAGTTATGAAGCTTTGAGTGGAAACTCCACAGTATAGAGGGACTGGAAATTTTCAGGGGCTCGCCTTTGGTGTTGGCTCGGTGCTAGCAGACTGGAGTCCTAGTCTCGGTTGGAATTCCTAGCTCTGATGAATATACAAGTAACTATAAAAATATTAATTTCAGTAATAATAGTACCTTTATTCTGATTGACCTCAATCCAAGAATACAAGTCCCAAAGATACCAGAGGAAAATTTAAACAGTCTTTTTTAAACAGTGCTGTATTGTCCTGAAAATAGACTCACACAGATACTAAAAATACATTCATGTGGCATAATGGTCAACAGTTTGTAGCATTGCTTTGTGAATAATTTTAGCTATGCGGCTGACTCCTACAAGTGAAACCAAATTAATTTTAATTTTACTTCATTTTGCTTGGAAAGAGTTTCCAATATAAGGTTTGGGATTTTTCTCTTTTTTCCTTTTTTTTTTTTTAAAGTACTGCTGTTTCAGGTTTTGCTGGCAAATAATGCTGAACTCATTCAGTCTGTTTGCCAGAGTTAAGGTCACTGTAGCTTTAGTTTTACAAAGAACACCATTTTTCTGTTTCTCTGTTAATCTTGGCCTGAAAAGACCACACATTACCCTTCCCAATTGAACAGTTTAGCCTTTGTTCCTTTGTTTGGGTTATACTATTAATCTGCTAGGGCGATAGCAAAAATGTGTGAACTGCTAGTGTGCCAAATGATTGACAGGCAATTAGCAGCTTCCAGAGAACCATGCTTTGAATTCTGCAGATATGTGACTGCATTGGGAGGCAGAGGCTGCTGATCTGACTTTTTTGTAAACTTTTGCTGCAATACTAAAAATGGGAACTTTAAAAGAACCAGTGTAACTGTTCTCAGGAGCTTCAGCTACTGAGACCCACAAAATTGAATCAGAGGTGTGAAGGGCTTTAGTGTAAGCAAATAATTAACCTGTATCTATTCAGATCTCTCAGAAAATAAGGTTTGCAAAGCAGCATTAGCTTTAAACTGTACCTGACGAGCAAGAAAGCTTCCTCACTGAAATACAAAATTGAGACAACATTCTTCTCCAATTGCCAGTTTTTGTGGAAAAGATGTGTAGCCCATGTATAATGAAACTTTAAGCTTGCTAGCTTTTTGTGAGGTTCTCATTTTTTTCTCCCCGTTCTTAATTTTTTACTAAGATGGCCACCTACTTCATCTTCTGTTAAGTTCTGCTAAAAAGTAATAGTGTGAACAGCATCCTAGAATGGCGTCCCTATAGTCTCCATTGATATATATTCTGATTTTTTAAGTTTATACATTGAGAGCATGTATGTGTGTTTGATGGTATCCCATTTCTCTGTATATAGAATAAGTCTAGGATATGAGAGTTACATATCCTTCCCTGCCAACATTATAATATATTTTATTTCCTGAGAAGATTTTGCCTGTGCAAAAAGCTTCATCACCTTCAGTGTGTGACTGTAGGTCATTTATTGCAGATGCACATGCACACCAGAGTACTGCTCACATAGTGACAATTTCCACATTTTTTAAAGAGGTTGGGATTTGGTCAGCCACCACCAGGATAGCAGGTTATACCTTTAGTTATTCATGTTTTGTGCACAGAAATCTTGACAGACTTAAGCAGGGAAAAAATCAAATACTTCTTAGTTCACAGTTGCTTTGCCAGCGTGAGAGCAGCTGGCCAAAGCCCTTCAGTAGCAGCAGTGCTGGACTGTACACCCCTCCGATTTGGAGAGTCAGTGCCCACAGACACACACAGGTCTGAGTATAACTGCAGGGAGAGAGGGAAAATTTGTAAGAAAATTGAAAGGGCTCCTCCCCAGCACCCCCTTCCCACATCTGCTGCAAAGACTTCTTTTGTATAGACACAGGACAGTCAAAATCTTGGGGGTTTAGCTTTTGTTCAAGAGACTCAAGAATTGCAAGCTGCAAATAGCATCAAATGCACTTTGTCAGGATGAAGGCATAAGCTGGGTGTAGTTTGGATTTGCACCTTCGGTTCCCAAGAGAACTGGCATTTTAAAACCTGAAGCCTACACCACCATGTTGTCACACTCTTACAGCTTTAAAAACAGCCATAAAAATACGGGTGTTAGAATTACAAGATGTTTGGTAGGGAGTATAACGGCGCTGCACTTCAGTCAGGTAAGGGTTGTTTTCAAACAAATGGAGTGCAATCTGTTCACACTTACACTTCTCAGCTTCTCTTTGCCCGTTCCTTTTGCAAGTTGCATGATCTTTGATGTTAAAATGTCCATGCGTTAAAAAATTCAGAATAATTCAGTAGTTTCTCTTTTAATCCAACAGCTGCAAAGCTTTTCAGATGTTCTGCAGTGAAAATAATTTTCTCCAGCTAGGGCTTCTTATTTCATTACATGAATCCCTTTTGGCTTCCCCTCAAGCAAATTTTATTGATGTAATAATTTAAGTTGCTTCCAATTAGGCCTTGGAAATTAGGTATTCTAAACATTTCCATTAGAAATTCTTGATATTGGTTTAACAAGTACTTTGTTATACAGCTTTACAGCAGGAATACTTACTTCAGAAGATGATAAACAGGACAAATCCTGAAATAAATGTTTCTTCTCTTGTAGCATCAAGGGAAGAAAGGGGAACAGATAGAAAGAAAGTTTGTGTGTGTAGGAAAGAGGGGCCATATTTCTCAGTTGCTATTAGTTTCACTTTTTCTCATTTTCATTACTGAGCTATCAGCTGATAGAGCGAAATTAGTGTGTGTCCCCCCCCGTCCTGTTATTCCAAAATAAGTATAATGTTCAGCCTTGCTTTCCTATTCTCTTAACTTCTAAGTGGCTCAAATGTTTCAGCTTTCTTTTTCCAATTGATGAGAAAAATAGATAAGCAGTTGAAAGGGAAAAAAAGAAACCCAAACCTAAAACAGACGAGGCACCTAAGAAATTCTTCTAAAAGAGTTGAAGTTTCACAACCTGAATACATTTAAGTATTTTAAATAATTCTAATATTATAAAATTCTCTGAGAAAAAACATGACTTGTTCTCAATGAAAAAAATTTAAGATAATAGTTCTGATTCTGCCTCCTGTGATAGCTCTTAGAACAGCAACCTGGAGACAAAGGTAAGTATTTAGGCCCACAGCAGCTCGGAGTCACTGAGAAAATATTCCTCTTATTTAGGAAGGCATTTATGAATCCATTAATCATTGTTATATACCAAGGCTTGTCTGCTACTGCAGAAATTCTTTTGTACCCCACTGTATCATTACGATTTATCTCAGTTACAGCTAGTTTCATATTCACCAAGAGACACAGCTGTCTGCATCTAATCTTGAACTGTGGCAGGACTGAGGACCATCCCAAATCCCACCGTGTCCTGCCCAGCTTAAGTTTCATTGCACAGTGGGCCACATCTCCCTTCAGGACAGGGCTTTAGTTATGGTGAACAGTACAGTACACAGAGACGCTCAGAAGGTACGTAGTGACCAAAGGCACCTACAAGGGCAAAAGCGTTGCAGGAAGCTTACATTCAGTGAGAATGTGTTCAGGGTTTGAGTTGACAAGCCTCCAAACCTGCTTTGCAGTCCAACACCTCTCAGGGAGTTGAAACTTAACTCTACAGATCTTTTGGGAGTCTTGTAGTATTTGTCACCCTTGAAGCTTAGCTCTGGGTCTGCTTCTTTTGCAGGCGGGAAAGTCACTTCTCCCACGTGTCTCTCACCTTGACGTGGGACAACAGGGTCCCTGTTTACTGCTCACCCGTGCTCTCACTCTCTGTTAGTTTTACCCTGAACTCCAAAACCGTATCCACATCAAGCGTGCCTGGTTGACCCCAGGGAAGGGCAGTCTCCTTTCAGAAGAGGATCGGATCCCATCCAGAGTGCAAAAGGTAAACAGACAACTCCTCTCCCTGCTGCCCTGTTGTACAACCTCTTCAGTGTGACATAACATACACGGTACTGCTACAGTAACCACAATCAGATACACAAAGCAGCTCTGCCGCCTGTCCCAATACTCACACTTCAGGTGTTTCAGCTGTATCACTCTTCAGCATCTTTGACAGAAAGGTGCCAAATTATTACCTTCCCTCTCGTAAGTGAGGGGGAGGAGACTGCAAGGCAGAGGATCTGCAATGCAGTCAGGAACCAAACCCAACTCAGATACCGTTCCTGAAACACAGAAGTCACCATTCATCTGTCCTAGGATATGCTGCTTCCACCAAGATGAACCCATCATCAGCGATAGCATGCTCCTGGCTCCTGTCTGCCATGAACATCTGCTGCCTAGCTGTGTGCATTTAGATATTCTCTTGCAGTGGCAGGCCTAACATATTCATTCATTCATGTATCAAATCTTATAGTTCAATAGTGTGATATCATGGGTCTGAAAAAGCAAAAGAAAATGGACCGAGAAAGGAAGGCAGAAGAAGTAAAATAAGCAATAGCAGATAGCAGCTATTGTTGAATATACCTTTTGTGATTTTGCTATTACAATTCAAAACTTAGTTGAATGCCTATATTTCACTCACTAATAATTCATACATTCCTCATAGAAATTGTGAGTTTCTATATACCAATCAAACCAGTTGCTCTAAGAGTAGTCAATGGCCTGCTGCATTGCAGACCCATTTGCTTTATTGTGGGGGAACTATGTACAAACCATGCCCTTAATGAGACACTGAACTACTATTTTCCACCTGGTTGCCTGCACCCAGTGTTTCTTCTCACAAATCAAAAAACCTGCTGTAAGTATTAACTGAACAAAAGAAAAATCACAAAACTCAGCCTTCCTGTAGGTTGCAATGCTTGTTGCATCAAAATCCAGACAAACACTCAGCTTTTTTGGATACCTGGAAGATTTAAAGTTGTCTTCAAAGCTACTGCCTGTTGGAAAAGCCGAAGAGTACTGCTTTCCATCAAGAGAGTGCCAGGAAGTCACTAACACAGCAGAAAAATCTGTATCTCCAAAATCCCACCGCACCTATACATTTCACATAAAAACCATTGACTTGGGAAGTACTTCTTCAAGGCACAGAAACAAGCAAGCATTATAACTCCCTCTCCACAGACAAAACACCAAAATATCAACTTAAAAGAAGATTTTGTAAAGTCCCAAAGAGTTTTGCTTTGGCTACGTTTGCCTGAGTTTTTATGCTGGAGTTTTCAGCGTCACTTGCAGAGCTCAAACCATTCGTTTCCACCAAGTGCTCTGCGGCTTGCTCATGTTCAAACTGCATTTTGGTAGGAAGAAACTTGGGCTCATACACCATCTTCCACACATTTTCTCTTGTTCTCAACATGCCGTACATCCAGCCACTCTTCATCTGGTTCAGCAGCAGAGTGCAGGCCTACTTTTATGGTGAATACCAAACATATTGTGAGATGCCACTCAAGACCGTCAAGTCTGCTGGGACATCTTCAGTACACCGAGTGCATGCCAGCCCAGTGCTTCTACCATTCAGCATGTTTGGACAGATAGGGTTTGAGTAAGGTACCCTCACCCTATGCTTAATTTCTTCCCCTGGTAAACCAGTGGGCCCCTATGACCTTGTGCCAACACGTAGGCACACAGATGACCTAAAATTTGGGCATTAAGCTCAGGTCAAACCCTTGGGCAATATGCTGCCTAAAGCCACACCCACAACCAGAACTTTAATGCAGATTTCAAGAAATACACCTTCCATCACCCCTGCCTTGCTCCCTCACTCCCCAGTGGCTGTGGGTTCATAGTTCTCTATGAACTTCCTCCCTCATTGTACTTGCAGTTCAAAAGAAAACAAGTCTTCAGACATCTCCCATCCTTCCCCCTCTCCCTGCCACCCGTCATACTCACTCCCTGCTCTGAATTCCTTTTCCATTACTTGATTTCCACTCTGTGCACCCCACCCTCATGCCTGTACTTGCTCATGGCAATAGTCTGCTGAAGCCAAGGCTTCTGCCCTCAATTCTCCTACCACTTTCTGCTGGCAGCCTCTTCTTCATGCTGCTGCCTGCTCCTGAGGGGTACCCAGCGATGCCAAGGATGACAGTACATTATCAAACAGTAGAAACAACACAGTATCACATCTTCAGTGTTTTAAACATGCTTTTCCATTTTTGCAACGCCATGTTTCAGGTTCAAAAACAGTATCTGGTTTTTTTAGGGTGAAAAGTAACCTGGCTTTCAGAATCAAAATGGAAAAAAGTATTAGTTATTGGAAACGTGAAAAAGAAATGTGTATATAATGAATAAACTTCCCCACTGGAACAAGGCACTTAGTACAGATTCCCATTTCAACACATGGCCTTATTATTTACCACATTAAAAGCCATTTGGTTTTCTGATGTAACAGTAATTGCATTTTTGTAAACACATTATGGGCTGTGTGACATCCAGACACCTACCCTGTGCTATTTATTCTATGGCCAGGTGAGATGGAGGGGTTACATCAGCAAGATCCTGCATCTCTACCTCTCTCTCCCCCGCCCTGTGTATTTTGATAAGACTCCTTTAGTATGGTAACTAAATACCAGTCATATTCATTAGCCTAAGCAGACTGTTCCTTCTCAGCCTGCCCAACAGAAAACCAGGCCAGTTTCAGCTGCATAGATATATATTCCACGCAGAGCAAAACAGGCACATTTGGTTAGTGTAACAATTTTTTTTATTTCAGTTACTTTTTCACATATAACTTTATGTAAGCTACAAAAAATCGTGAAATGCAGAAATGGTATTAAAACTGCAAACTTAAAAGTCCTGATAAAAACACCCATGTGTCTTTCCCTGCTAACAATGACCATTTAAAACAAACCATATTTTGATGGATTCATTTAATAAACATACCATACACTTCTCAAAAATAAATAAAGAACAACATCAGAAAAAACATCAACAACATGAAGCATTTAGTTGTCGGGTTGGTTTTTTTTTTCCTTTAAAGACAGAAATGAAATTTCTAGGCACAGTTTTAGGCATTAGAGGACACAGAGGAAATAGGTTAGTGTGCACTGCTCTGTACAAAAATACAGTCTGAATAAATTACATTGCTAGCCATAAGATTAGACTTCACTTACCAGTCAGTTCATTGCATGTTTAATAATATACAGTTACATGCTAATCCATATATATCATTTATATTTCAAACACATAGGTCTCTCTATATTTGTTTTTAAAATTTACAAAAGCTAAACAAAGTTGTGCAAGAAATCCAGAAGAGGTGCTAGGTACTTGTCAGCACCGGACGGTATACTTTAAGCTTAAAAAATACAAATAACTAGCCCTGCTTGCAAGTTTGCTATATATATATATTTATTCATACATATTCGGAAGAAAAACAATGGATTTATTGTGTGAGATAATTATCCTGCCAGAGAGATAAAGCCAAACAACTGAAATAATGGTGGCATGACACAAGCACAACATACAAAATGATTCATTTGTTGTACGTACACTTAAGACAGATATGTATCCTTTTTGTGGCTAGAAAAAAAAAAATCAGCATCATGTTGTATTTACGTTTAATTCAGTGCTGAGAAACAGAATGCTTGCCAAATGTGGCAATGGTAAGGGGGGGAGGGAGGGGAGAAACAGCAGTAGCAACATAAGCTAAAGGTAGGTACCTAAACCCATATACTAGATGCCCAAACGCAAAGGACCTGAGGAGTTTGAGGTGTGTCCCAACAGATTGCATTATCTTCAAGATGAAAAGCAGGT
>WAAD01022422.1:95829-120386 GCA_013389945.1 Fregata magnificens
TGAAAAGCAGGTGTTGAGACTGAAAATCAGATCTCTGACTCAAATATGAATGAAGAACCTTGTCTTTAGGCATTCACGTTTGTAGATTTTTTTTTTTTTTTGCCTGAATGTCTTTCATATTAAGAGCCGGGTGACTTTCAGAGCGCATGCCATTAAGTTGCATATGCCTTAGGCCTGACAGTTGTTTTCGCTCAAACTCTACATAAAGAAAAACTACTTGATAAATGAGTAGATACGATATGGGTTCAGCACTGTACCTTCTGGTCAGCATAGGTGAAGTGCCGTGCAACGTCAGCACCAAAACACCATCCTCCTAGAAAGGTACAGAAATCTTCTCACAGTGGGCTTCTCTACGTTAACCTAATTCCCATGCCAAACTACAATGTTCTCCATGCTGCTAAATAAAAGCAGAACTACACAGCTGTTCAGAAAGATACAGAGTTCACTATATACTGAATATCCGCCTTAAGTCAGTCTCAGGAAAAAAAGCAGAGTTACAAATGCTCTCTGGAGCCTGTGGAACAAGTGGACATAATTTTTCCTCCCATCCTTTTTGTTCTCCAGGCGTTGCCATACAATCCCTTCCAAGTCAAGCTATCATTTTGCTCCGTCTAATCTAATTAATCACCCCTGGTCCTGGAAAGACTGCTGATACAGAATATTCTGCCATGGTAGTAAAGATTTAACTCCAGAGAGCCCCAGAGTTTTATAAACCATCTCCATACATCAGCAATACTTTCACAACAACCTCCTAAAGGTCCCTGTGGTCCCACGGTCATTGTAGAACCTCTGTGCCCTGCCAACGGTGGCACAAGCATTAACACTGTAGACGTGGTCTTAACATCGAGTAATTCAGCAGCCTTTTCCATGGAACCAGCAAAACCATTTGTGTAATGGTGGACGTGCAACCCCAGCATATCTGCTTTTGCAGAGGTCCACGTAGAATACATTTTAAATTTCCCCATTAAAAAAAATATTTATTTCTAAAGATTAGAACTGTATAAAAATATGTTCATAATTAATTGAAAATATCCAAATAAGCAGATTGTAAACAAAAATAAAAGTGATGCGGATTAAATTCATGCGAAAGTTCTCCCTATTTTATCTTGGGTTTTGTTTCATGTGTACAGTCTCTGGTTGTTTTAAGTGGGAAACATACGAAGCAAGGAGTAATTAGATGTACGTAATCATCAGTGAGTCCATTATAAACTCAGCTTTTAAAAACAAGAGATTACCTCCTGAAGTGCTAATGTTTTAATATGGACATGATGGGGTCTCAGCTGTATTCTTGATGATCAGAGACACTCACAACCTAACTAGATTTTAAAAAAATGGCAGTTTTTTCTTTGCAACAGCCTTAGAAAACAATTTTTAGTAAGTACTAGATTACACATGGAATAGCAAGTAGTTATTTTGTCCAGTTCTACCTTAACTTGTTGTGAACTTTTAAGCATTTCCCATAACACAGAGTCTGTACAAGGGCATATACAGAAGACAAACCATTTTATGTTTATTTTGTAACACCAACCAAAATTGGCGGTATCAATCCAAGACTCTCAAGAATGTGTACAAAGTTAGTATTTTAACCACTGCATCACAGCTCATATTACAATTTTAAGACTAATCATCCCTCTCCCTCTGCATTTATATTTGTATTATATATATTCATTTATACTAGCAAGTACGTTTCAAAAATATAACTGAACTTGTTCCATACGCATTCTTTTCACGACGATGTTCAGAAATTAAATGGGTACTTACGACAACCGCAATTCATTCATGCACTTTAGATGCCTCAGGGACAGATGAGGGCTTTTTCTACTCCCCCTTATCTCCACCCTCCCAGCAAAATACTCGGAGCTGAGACAACTTCCAACTACAGAGTCAGAAGCACATGTCTCTGGGTTTGGACTTCCTTCAACAATCTGCTACAGCTGGCACAGTGATGTCAATTACCAATTCATGAAATCCTGTATGGTTGGTGGCTTTTTTTTTATTATTATTATTATTCTCCCAGAAGACTCCTGAATGCAGATATTAGACAAGTCATTAACCAGTTACATTCACTGCCCTCAACACAGTCACTTGCAACTAATTCCTTAAGAGCTTTTTTTGAGCAAGTAACAAGGGGCCAGCACAGCCTATTGTACAAGATGCCATTGCCTGCTTATCAGACATTTGAATCCTCTATGATACAGGGAAACTTCTAAATGGAGCCTATACCAGCTGCTCCCCTGAAGGCAATAGCAGATGCTGGCGTTGCATTCTCATTCCAACTAGTTTTCTCACAATGATCGCTGTCACGTAGATCCTTTTGCTTGTTGTCAGGAAAAATGAAGCTTATGTATCAGCAGCTTGTAGCATCTGCCTATGTAAGATCAGCAATCCTAGTGTTTGCAGTTCTTTTAAATGGTTGTAAAAGCTGGTTATAGTGTTCACACCCAAAAGGCAAAGGCTATTTTATCAACAGAGCAGACTGTTTGGTGCTCCACAAGTGTTCTAAAAAAACTGTGAGTTAGAAAAGATGGGGTAATCCTTTTGTTATTTTTCTTTTAATTAAATGATTCTAGTAATAGTCTTCATAGTTCTTAGGGTTCAGGCAATAAAGAATGGCACCCCCAAATGAAAATATAGTTGCACCCCAAGCCAGGCCATAGCCCCAGTTGAACTCATGGTATATTTTCAAGCTGACCGTTTCGATGAACTTGATTGGGTAAAGGACTAAGCTGCACACCTGAAGAACAACTGAAAGAGAAAAAAAACCCAAATGTCAGAAGAAGCCTTAATTCATTTCTATAAGCCAAGGAAAACATCACATAACTGGAAGTCACATTTAAAGTGCTCTTGGTGCACTTCTAGCCTGTAAGTACTACTCTTTTTGAAAAAAATATCACCTTCATTTCATCCACAGAGAACAGAGCAGTTCTTCCATATTCCCTCATTGATGAACAAATGTTATTGCTATGGTATAACGATGATCCCTCAGATGCCCAAGAAATAAACAGTGAAAGCAGTCTTTTCCCAACTCTTTTCTGTCTCTCCTTTGTATTTTAGTTTGCAGTCATTATTCCTTCCATAATAACAAAACTAAGACCACTTGTTCTATAGCTATTATAAATAAGTCAAAATGAGAAGCAAGAATAAACAAATATTAAGAAATACAGCTCAGAATCAAATCATTTACTTAGGCTAGAAATAATTCATTGTAGTAGGTGATACATATTTATGTTCAGTAGACTCACTGAATTACATATTTCATATGCATTACTGTGTACTGTAATCAGAATTAATGACATTGTTACACAGAATACCAAGGAATCTATAAAGTTTGATCAGTCACTAAACTTCCAACTGGCAAAACATTGCCTTGTATTACGAATTTAGGGGGTGGGTCAGAAAATGAAAAAAGCTAATAAACCAGATCCAATCCAAGGCAGTAAAAGCTTAAAAATCATTACTCTTTAGAGCACAGCCTCTGAGAGCCAGATCTCCTGCAGCCTGATCCACACATCTGCAGTGGAATTCAGCAAACTTGTTCATTATTGTGCTACATCAAAAAAACCCCACATAGAGTAACCTGAAAAGGAAAATATACAGACAAAGAACCCCAATTTTCACGAGAATATTTCAGTTTCATCGGCATCCATTCTCTTTTAAATTCAGGCACACTGTAAACAGAAAATTGGGACAGCAGTTTCCAAGGTAGGCAGGTGAAAATTACACTTGAAGACAAGAACAAGCTGTATGATGTAGTGATGCAGTGATTCCTCAGACCTCTAGTTCTGCCACCCACAAAAGACTAAACATCACAGGAATGTACAAAACATCCTTTTTGCCCCTCAAATATATGATATGGCCTTATCGCAGTGCTCCCTTCCAGCATGTAACACTAGCAATTTTTAAAAACTTCAGCACGTGACTGCCTCTGCAAACTGCCCAGGCCCCCTGATTACAGTCAGGGTGGGCATGTCCACAGAGTTAAGCACGTGCTTAAATATTTGCAGGCCTGAGACATACCACGATGAAAGTTCAATGGTATGCAATGTAATGCCATAATAACTACTTTGTTTAACATTGACTGGGTCATTTTTTACAGTTTATTAGGTATTGTAAGAAGAATGAACACTATTTAGAGAATTGTTATAAAGCCAGCGCCAATATAAAATGCCAGTGGATAATAGAAAGGACTACTTTGGACTACAGAAGCCTTTCTGAAATTACGCTGAGAAATTACAGGAAAATAATATTAATTATATTCTCCTATTGCTTGAACACTTCACACACTCAAAATCTGCCATTTGCCTTTTCAGTCCCACACACACTCCTTAGTGTTGTCAAACTGGCACCTTTCATTAGCCCTGGAGACTAACGCTCTCCCGTCCTCTGGATGGGGACTGGTATAGGGAAATGATTTCCAATGTTCATTACACACCCTTGGTGGTAACACTTTACAAAACACTCATTGGAGATTTCTTCCCCAGCTCCCCATCCACTTAGCCTACAGACTAGTCTTTGGACTCTTACTTGAGACTGACAATCTGAGTAATGTTTGGATAGTGGATTTTCTGATGCGGATACCAAAATCCATAGGATTTTTTTAATCCTGAAGTTATTGAAGTGTTACTTTGTGTTATTCCATTTTAATATAATTTTTGTCTGCCAGCTCACAAAATACTACGCAACATTGGAGAAATTTTGACAGGGTACACTAGAGGAAGCGCCTACACTTATGAAAAGATTATGCATTCCAATCGTGTATAATGAGAGCATCATTACACCCAGAAATACCTGAACATATGCTCAGCTTTCAGACAGATCTTTAAGACCATTCAAAGTCAAAAAGGATTTCCTAAAATGAATGGATATAAGCAAGTTCTTCAGTGGCTTCCCAAACCTGGGCTGCAGCACCTCTGCTGAGTCAATACAGGAATCGCTCTGTGTGTACACGCATCTGTGCCTGTGACAAGTTCCAACCAAGGAAGCTCTCCACCTTCCCTCAATCTAACATACGAAGTATGCTGAATTTTAATCTACAGATTGGACTTGTCAAAACAAAACAAAAAAGTTATTCCGTTAGAAGAGGAACGTGTGGCTAAAGGAGCAACACCCACAACAAGTATTTTAGACATTTTTATAGTGAGGGTTCCTGCTTTTGCTACTACTGGTCCAGCTACACTATTGTAAAACTCAAAGTAAGTGCTGGCAGCAACTGGCCAGCAGAAACAGCCACACTGCAAAATGCTGCCATCGCTTTGCACTTTTTTTGCCTCCTATCATTGTTTCTCTCTGTAGAGTGGGAAGGGACCCGTGTAGGCTAGAAACAACAGTTAGTGAAGTTATGAAAAATGACAAGTATGACCCAAAAAGATATTAAAACCAATGCTTGCAACTACTGATCTGCTTCTGATGAATTTAAAGGAACTCCATGCTATGTTGACCTGCTTATGGGAAGTGTGTGTACTACCTTTCTTCAGAAGCGCTAGTCTTTTCCTGTAGAAAAAAAAGGCTGCAATCTTAAAAAAAAAAATCCACTTTAAAATACTACTCAAAAAAGACTAGTCATCTCAAACCAGACTATTCACTTCAAGTTTAGACCCATTTTTATGACTAACACTGTAATGCTTGCAAGACAATTGCACAGGAACAGGAATATTAGTTTTATTCCATTTATATGAAATATATGCAAGATGTACTCACCATATTAAACACACAGAAATCACAACAAATGCTTTAAAACTAGGAAAATAAAATTTCAGTCATCTTTTTTTCCTTGTTCAAATGTTTGACTGTAACAGTTTTGCTGTCTAAAAAAACCCCAAATTTATGTTGTGGCTTTCTAATTGGTATATATTTATAAAAATGGTGGTGCTGGCTACTAAGTTCTGTATTTTTTCTCTACAGCATTCCTGCTGCTCATTCACATGAATAAAGCACTTCATTAATAACCAACAGGTGTTGCAGTTTCACAGATTAACACACATGCAACTGCTATCTATCTAGGAAGTTGTTTGTACTTAATACAACCTGTGCAATTAATTGGGAAGCAGCATGAAGAGAAAGGGGGTCCATGCTGATTTTTAAAATACTGCTAGCTCAAGAACAGACCACCCTGCTACACAGGCAGACCAGGAATTTCAGCAGGAGGCCCAGCTGGCCAAACAGGGAGTTTCTCAATGAATGTGCAAGAAAGGGGCACATAAGAGCAGGAAACAAGGACAGACAATGAGAGGGGAGTATAAAAGCACTGTTTTGATACTTAGGTACAAAATCAGGAAGTTTGAAGCCCAGCTGGAGCCCACATTAAGCTAGGACATGGCAAAAAGGGTAATAAAGAAGAATTTCCACATGTACATTATTTGCAAAATGAAGTTCAGAAAACATATTTATACAATAATGGACAGGAAAGCCAGTCTAGTGACAGATGATGCACTGTGACGCTTTCTCGAAAACCTCTAAGTGACATCATTTGAGAAGGTGTCAGCAGTGCAGGAACAACTTAGGGATGACTTAAAGTTGCATCCGTATCTATGGGGACAGACGGGATTGACCTAAGGGTGATGAAAGAGTTGGCCAATGTGATCGTGAGCCCTCTATCATCTATGAAAAATCACAGTGATCAGGAGATATTCAGATGACTGGAAAAAGGTTAATGTTGTGTCCATCTTTAAAAAGGCTAGAAGTGAAAAATCCACTGAATTATAGGCTGGTCAGCCTCAACTAAATCCCTGGAAACATTATGGAGTACTTCCTCTTGCAGTCCACCTCCAAGCACATGCAGAACAAAGCAGCAATCAGTAGTGAACACGGATTTACCAACTAAGGACAAGGGTCCAGAGAGCTGCCAAGATAATCAGAATCCTTAAGATGAGGATGAGGGAGCTAGGTTTATTTAGACTCGTGAAGAGGTGGCTAAGGAGCAATTTCAAACCAGCCTACAGTTACCTGAAAATGTAGCTGCAACGATGATAGAAAAAAAAAAAAAACCCTCTTCTTTGTATTGCCAGGCAACCTAAGATAATGGCAATGTACACAAACCTCAGTTTCAGAGATCCAGGAAAGAAAAAAATATCTTAAGGAGGGTAGTATGGCACCAGGATAACATGCTTGGAGAGGTTGTGGAATCTTCGTCCTTGGAGTTCTTCAAGACTGGTCCAGACAAAGCTGCAGCTGACTGACCTAGTGTTAGAGATTGTCCTGCCTCAACAAGAAAGTTGCACTACATGACCTACAGAGTATCCATCCATCTATCCTCCATCCAGAGGGACCTGGGCAAGCTCAAGAAGCAGGCTCGTGTGAACCTCAAGTTGAGAGCAGCCCTACAGAGAAGGGCTTGGGGGTACTGGTGGATGAAAAGCTGTACATGAGCCGGCAATGTGCGCTCGCAGCCCAGAAGGCCAACCATATCCTAGGCTGTATCAAAAGAAGCGTGGCCAGCAGGTTGAGAGGCGTGATTCTCCACCTCTGCTCTGCTCTGGTGAGACCCCACCTGGAGTACTGTGTCCAGCTCTGGAGTCCTCAGCACAGGAAAGACATGGACCTGTTGGAGCAGGTCCAGAGGAGGGCCACAAAAATGATGAGAGGGATGGAACACCCCTCCTATGAGGAAAGGCTGAGAGAGTTGGGGTTGTTCAGCCTGGAGAAGAGAAGGCTCTGGAGAGACCTTATTGCAGCCTTTCAGTACTTAAATGGGGCTTATAAGAAAGATGGGGACAGACTTTTTAGCAGGGCCTGTAGTGATAGGACAAGGGGTAACGGTTTTAAAGAAAAAGAGGGTAAATTCAGACTAGATATAAGGAAGAAATTTTTTACAATGAGGGTGGTGAAACACTGGACGAGGTTGCCCAGAGAGGTGGTAGGTGCCCCATCCCTGGAAACACTCAAGGTCAGGTTGGACGGGGCTCTGAGCAACCTGATCTAATTGAAGATGTCCCTGCTCATTGCAGGGGTGTTGGACTAGATAACCTTTAAAGGTCCCCTCCAACCCAAACTGTTCTATCATCCTGTGATCTTCCCTATCAATATTTCTTTGATGCTATGACTCTTTTTGCTGCCGTGTAGCAACTTGCACTACATCTTCCTGAAGTCAGCCCTACTTTTTCAGGCCATTCCATCAATTTCTCAAAAACAAATTCTGTCCTCCAATGTATCTGCAATTTTTCCTAGCCTCACTGTAAAATTTGACATGTAGACTTTTATTCTATCTTCCACATCATTATGAAAATAGGTAATAGCACAAAACTCAGGACGCAATCCAGCTGGACTGTGCTCTGACTCTGTCAGAATGGACAAAGATACATCCTCTAAATATTCTCAAAATATTATGTGCCGTCATTTTTTTTTTTTTTACACTCTCACCTGTAATACTTTCACTTAGTCACTGTTTCCCTAGCGTACATGTAAAAGCATCCTGTGAAATGTGTTAAAAGCTTACTAACCTCAACAGGTTATTCTTTTAAACATTGTCAAAACATAGCCCCAGAAGGCAAATATCTTTTAAATTACCTTTTTTGTTTGCTTTTATGGACTTTCAACAATTATACTTTCTACCCCTAAAATAAGACTCGGTTAACACCCAATTATCTGGTAATCACGTCATGAGACTCCTACACTTGACAAGCTTTTGAGCTTGTACTTTGAGTGTGCAGCTTTCAGGGCCAGTTTGGTTCATAAGCACTAAGACACCCCAGCAAGTACATAAGCTAGTGACCTCTACTAGACCAAAAATGCTGGGAAGAGCTGTTTGAGCCAAGGGTGCTCCAAGTGCCCTGCAACTGCCTCTCTGTATGCTGCACGTTTTTCCATTACCTGAGGTATTCCTGTTCCTCTCCCCATCACACAGACCTGACAGTAACTATTTTAAACACATTCACATCTGTTGATCACTTGCTGGCTTATTCTCAGTATCTAGGTTGAATTATGTTTTTTGTCCGTTTGGTTTCTCATCTCTTCCAGTCCTAGTCAATCTTCTTCCTCACCTACAGAGTCCCTAACTGAAACCTGAAGCAGAGGAAAAAAAAAAAGAAAAATAAATAAAAATAAATCAAAACTAGAAGAAAAAAATGCCTGGAGCCAACTGTTTGGACTCTAAAGTGCCTGGAGACCACTTTTCCATTTTGTCCTTTCTCCCACACAGGGACGTTTTCTACCTGACACCCACACAGATCATTAAATGTCTCCAGGTAATTCATCCTGTGTCCTTCTTCCAGAGGCAGCTGGTAGAATCCTAACTGGAATCATACAGAATATTTGGTCTTGTCAGCAGATTCACAGGTTGGTGCAGGGTCTATCCTCAAAGATCTTCTGTGAAATCCACAGGTGAAGGTTTTAATCCATAGAGAGTTGCATAAGGCACAAACTCCACTGTGCTGCAATCTTAACTTTCCCCTCTTCCGTAGGGGAGTCTTTCCGTAATTCTTTCAAGATATGCCAGTCCATATTAACATCTAAAAATAGCTGACATCAAAGATAATATCTGTAGGAAATCACACTAACAAGGTCAGCATCAAATCCCAAAAGGCTTCTCCTCAGGTTTGCCAGATAATGAAGACGAATGGGGCAGGCTGTCTCGGCCTCATCATCTCTCTTCTTATATGCTTCAGGTCATGGCTATTTAAAATGCACGTGCATACCCACACACACAGAGGCAAAGGAAAGAGGTGAACACTGCTCATGAGCTAAAGCATCAATGTATTTCCCTTTTTTGATGCAAGTAAGCATTAAACCTCCCTTCCCCTCCAACTTTTGCAGTAAAGACTAGAACTAATTTTATACAGAGGTAAATAGGCTAAGCTTTAAGCCAAACAGCAGGATTTGGGCACCTTTTTTGCTTTGGTTTTTTGGTTGGTTTTTTTTTTTTTCCTCAGTACAAACTTAATTATATACTAAATGAGCAATATGGCAAGATAGGCAGTGTATGGCTGAAAAATTGCCAGGTTACTACACAACGTTATGAGAAATTAATTCAAAATCCAAATAAGAAACCACTACAGAAATTCAATAATCCCATTTCCAAAGTTAATTGCCCAGCATGCTTTCTAATCTCAGAATTAATACTAAATTTTAAAATAATGGCACCAGTGCCTTTATTCATTCAACCAAGCAAGCAATGCGACACATAGAACAAAAAGATACGATTTCCGCTCAGGAAATCTGATCCTAGGTTGCATTTCCTAAAAGCAAATGAAATATAACCTACCAATATCTCTTCAGCAAATAAAAGTGCATCTTGAAGCGCTGCAGCTCAATCAAGGTATCGTTAACAGCAGGGGGCAGCAGGAGCCTTCCCGGGAGCTTTGTTTCATTCCCTGAATACCCTGCAAATTCTGCGCTCTTATCTTTTCATATCCTTGTAAGTGGCTTTTTTTAATACACCCTGAAGACTAGGTTCTGTCATCCTCTTCATTATGGGCTATCAGAAGGGGCTTAAGCTGCTAGCTCCAATGCAGATATGAGTGACAGGATGAAGGCAAACCATGCTTGGTGAATCTCAGGAGAAACAGAAACATCCATGTTGACTAAGCCCCAAAACACCAGAATGTACAAAAGGAGATTATTTGATATTGTAATTATACCTCACTGGACCAGTCTTACAGACAATTCAAATTCATAGGTCTCCCTTAAGATTTTGTGATAGTCTATATAAACTGTTCCATTTTCATGTTTTTAAAACCAAACAGGGACTACACTGTGACAGCTTGTTAAATTAATAACTAAGCAAGTAAGCTGACACAATGAAATTAATTCCTCGTGGCACAGGAGCATATATAAACAACTTGCAACATAATCCTATTCATTTTCACACACAGGGCTTCAAGGGTTCACATTTGAGCATTAATTTTCCTGTTTTAAAATTGTAAAAGGAAGAACATTAAAATAACAGAAATGGCTTCCATGAAGAATAAAAACGGGGACATCAAGCAGCACAAAGTCACAGACTAAAAAGGGTACTCTGAGATTTATCCTCTGTAGTTTCCCCTGCTGCATGTACTTCACAAAACAATAAATATAATGCAAATAAATAATTGTTTACGAACCAATAATAGTGCAACTGCAAAAATGATTAACGCTGTGCAGAACCGGTATCCTGAAAAACCTCACCGGAGTTAACGCTGAAGTAAACCAAATGACTCTGAATTAGTATGCTGAACAAGGTATGTCTTCCTTGACAAAAGTGAAGCTGCTCTCATGAAATTTTCATAATGGTGCCGGTAATCTGCTTACCTGCAGCAAAGAGCATGACTGCAACTGGTCTGTAGAACCGCCTCCGAGATCCCACGCAGATGGAGATCAACCCAACCAGGAAAGCGATGAGAATAATGGCAGCACCACCCAACAGCAGAGCAAGAGTAGCTATCTGCCAGTCTAGGGGGAAAAAGAAAGGGAAAAAAATAATAATACAATTTCAGTAAAACAAGCTTATAGGCTTGACAGGAACAGCAGAATATGAGAAACGCAGAGCCTGCACCAAGGCTCGGGTAAATAAACAACTGTGCTTTGGATTTCTTTTCTCCTAATTAGTGAAACACCTCTATACAACAGATGCAACTCAGGAACAAAGTGCCGCAACCTCCCACGCTTTTTCAAGGCTTAGTTGGCCTCGTTGGGATTTTGGCTCAAGTAAGACTGAATAATTTGGTCCCCTGGTTTTGTCCAATTTAGAATGAGAAATTGAGGCTGGGTCAGGATTAGCTAGCATGTGTTAGGTGACCCCCAGTCTATCGTAACTTTCTCCCAGAAGAAAGTCAAACCTCTGCTTGAGCTGATTAGGGCGACATAGGAAGGAAAATGCATGGAGGCTCATCATATACACCTGTCACTTGGGAAGTACCAAGGCCACATAATATGAATAACAAAACTAAGGTAAAGGAAGGAGATGCTCAAAGGAATAATAATAAAAATGCAGTTACAAACAACATCCTTGCAGCCTTAAATCACATAAAACAAAATCCATTTGCAAGCTGATGGCCATCATGGGTCTATACAACATCCAGGATCTAACTTAAAAGCTTCTGTAGGATTTTAGAAAGGCATGGGCTTTGTGCTGTCGCTCCTTGCAAAAGAGTATATAAGACCTTGTCTCTGTCCAATAACAGGCATCAAGAAAAAGAATCTGATCACTATTTACTTTAGTTTATCACTCCTATTTAGTAGTTCAAGGAAGATGATCTAAAATCAGCTTGTGGGAAAAGGACCTATGGATCCAATGCATCCCTCATTACTTTGAAAATACTAGCACTCATATGATATTCAGAATAAAATGTCCAAATCCATTACATAGTTCAAAGAAAATAAGATTAATTATTTCCAAAATAAATTTAGAGATGTTAAGGTTACTAAAATAAGAACAACAACAAAAATCCACACTCTCTTTTTGAAAAGAGCAAAATTCAGTGTTTTAGAAATCAGTACATCCAGTTTCAAGAGGGATCTAATCTGCTGAAGATACCGACAGTCCAGCTGTGGGGTTTGGGAGTAGAAGGCTGGCAGCTATCATCACCAGAAAGCCTTCATATATTATATGAAAAAGGATGAAGGAGATTAAAAGAAGAAAGTGAATAGAAGAGCTATAAAAGCATTGCTGAAAAAGAAAGTTATTTTAAAGGCGTGTTTGTGCAAGTACACACATTTATTTTCATTCTTTTTAGAAATCCAGGCATGTTGTTTACTAATACTTTAATTACGAAGTACTCAACCTTCCAAGCTCTTTTACTCCTTGTTTTCTTGCTGGACCAAAACCCAAGGCTGGGAACAATCTCTCATTCTCCTACCTTCAGCATGCGATCTCTAACACCAGCTTGCTGTGTGTCCCACTGCTTTACTATTATTGGGATGGAAGTATGATTTTAGTTATGGATGGGAATGTTATGAAGAGTGGGTTTTAATGTTGACATGATCCTTCAGAAACACCAAGTGGTTAGCGTACTGATGATTTAGAGAGTATTCTTCCAATATCAGAGTGCCCTACAGATATAAAATACAGAAATAAACAAACAGAATGGACCACTTTGGAACAACATGAAAGGAATCCTTGGACTAGAAAATTACACAGATACAAGGACTAGACACATAAATCCATATCGCCCCAAAGTTAAAAGCCATACAAAAATGATTGAATAAATCAAAGTGCCAGCTGGGAAAACTCAGAAACTAAGATATTTGAAAGCCACTACAAATAATAAGATATTAAATGTTATCTTTGCATTGATCAGACGCCAAAGTCTAATGCAAACGAAAGGTGTGCAACATTGGAATAACAATTAAATGGAAAAAAGTTGAGTATCCTCTTGCTTTCCAAAATCACATTGGCAAGACCACCGAACAAGTGAAAATAACTAAGGCAAAGATGATATAAGTGTGGGGTTAGAATCTAGTTTAACTTCCAGGACAGATATATCTATGGATTTTGGAAAGGTTAAAAAATAAACAAACTACCTTACTATAGTACTGATGTGGGAGGTAAAAGGACAAATCAGTGCTGGAAGACACCTACACTCCCAACTAAAAAAGAACTTAGTTAAACAAAATTAATTTCTTAAGTAAGAGAACCTACTCAGTGATGTTGACAGTAGGACAAAACCGAGGCTCTTAATGTTCCTCACTACTAGCTGAGGATCAGGTATTGAACATTGTACTCTGGGCCACAACGTCTGGAATTGCCTCTTTATTTTACCTCCAGCCTCCCTTCACAGGAGCATGCAATGCTACCAGCCTTTACCTTGAGCTGCAGCTGAGAGGGATTCTGGTTAAAGAACATCATGAAGGTCAGACAATAGTGCACAAATAATACTGGACTGAATTGCCTACCATGGAAACTACATGTTTAAATTTCCTTGTCGTCTTAGAAAAACTTTAACTTTCAATTCTGAAAGCCGTTTGATCTGGTAACAAAATAAAGCTTATGATGGATTAAGGAAGGAAAACCTTCTGCATGGGCCTTCTAATTAAGAGCAATTATTTTCTAAGAAAAAATCCAGGCCACTGGACTTTATACAAACGAAAAGAAACATCCAAAGAAAATTGAATCACTACATCTGAAGGAAGAACACCCTGTAAGTTAGATAGCTACAACAATATAACCACATGCAGCAAACACAGTTTTCTACAATAAAAATCTGTAGTTTTCCTCGGACTACCCAGGAGTGATTTATAACACACAGCATCAAAATGGGAACAGCAGATTGCTCTGTTACATAGTGTTACTGGTACACAGAACATAAACATCATAAGCCTACTTTACAGTATCCAAAATGTGCCCGCACCATTTCTAGGCATGCACCAATCTTGCAAGCAAGTTACTATACTCAGTTCAGGAGCCTCAGCAGTTCAGTGAGAGTGCTTGTTCTCATAGAGATAGAAACATGCATAAACATGAGCAAAATGGGACCATATAGAGATAATTATTAGTTTCCTGGATTTAAAATACAGTTTGGTTACGCTTTAAGAATGCACATCAGTATTTGTCACTGTACATCACTACAGTTTATTTATACCACACATCCACTATCTTAGAAAAATGTTAGGAATTAGTAAAATTGCACTCCCACAAATCTTAATAAACTTTTAGATTTCAAAAAGCACTGTCATCTCAGCCTTGCCCAAATTAAGTTGCTTTGTTGGTTTACAACTGTAGAGTCAACAGAAAGCATAGCTAGATTTTTTCAGTGTTCCATCATTTTAGCAATATGTTAAGAATTACACTGATAATGCCACATATCCCATCCGAACAACTAGAATTAACATATTTTTTACAACTGTTAAGTAACTCAAGACAGATTTCTTAAGAAAAGCCTCACTTAATGTATTTTTAGGTCTGAAAATCCAGACATGTTTTTGTACTGCACAAGAAGCATCACAATGCCTATAACCATGGGAAATATACACTGCAGTTCTGACGGTGATGATAGTGTTTGCGTAATTTTTATTATAACAATCTGCCTATTAGTTTAGGGATGTGGATTTCAATATTTAGAAATATATATAAATATGAACCTAGGTACTTAACACATTTTCAAAACATATATGGTGTAAAATTTATTAAAATTACCATCTTCAGTAAAAAAAAAAAGCACAAACCCCCAAACTATGGTGGTAATGTTTCTTTTCAGTTAATCCCTCATGCATAAGTCAGTGCCTTTTTGTAAGGACAGCTTGGTCTCATCGCTCTTTGGAAATTCCACCTGTTTCTTGATACGGAAGCACAGTGTTAATTGCACATTGAAATGTGTGACTCTCCTCCCTTCTTCCTCCCAAATGAAATGACCTAAGGCTTTAAGCTGTATATTCATATGTAATTAAGAGCAGCTCTATCTGCTCTATTTCTTGGGCAAAATAATACTTCAGTACTAGGATAAAATAAGGAAAAGCCATTAAAGAAGGAGAAGACATCTCAAAGTTCTGAAATGTTTATGTTAATAACTAGGTCATTTTTTAACACAAGAAAGAGCAACGGAAAAAGCTAGCGTTGCCATAGATTTCATGTTTTCAGCAAGTTCCCCCAAAATTAAATATTTTACCTACATGGTATTCTACAGTAAAAGAAGTGGTGGACATAAAAACATATTGTGGAATATGTGAAACGTGTGTAAGGCTCTTTCAGATAATGCAAGTGAACCGAATTCATCTCTTAAGAAACAGTAAAGTATTCCTTTCTTTCATACAATGGTTCTCCACCAAGTCCTCTCCTCATAGAGGCTGAAGTAAGAAAATGCATGCAGGTGTTACATGATGAAGGTAATGACTGACCTTCTTCTAGAACTAAACAGAACCTTGTTAAGAAACAAAACATAACAACCCTCTTGGGTAAGTTTTTCTGATTCATTGCAAAGCTTCCACCTATCACATACCTGCCCTCAGCCAATAAATATACTCAGAAATTGTAATACAGCATTTAAATTCAAGAATAATGAATTTGAAAGAACGTGTCAAGTAAAGCATAGAAAGTTGAGGCACCCACGCATAAGAAATTAAATATAACCCACTGAATGTCATAACAATCAACTAAGACAAATAAGATAGCTAGAGATATTCCTAATTGCTTCCTATTCAAAACTATTTCTAAGTTTATAAACACTCATCAACTTAGCCATCAAATAGCCAACAGAAGTTTAAAAAGTGTAGTGATTATATAAAACCACAAAGGTAGAATCTAGTTTCTAAAAGTGCATTTGTCGCATGATCAGTAAGATTTCCTCTTTCTTCAGCACGATCAGATGCACAGACTTCTGTGGAAGGCCAAGCTCCATTGAACTCAGTGGAAATATCGAGATAAATTAAGTACTGCAGTCGCCATTAAGTTCTCACATAAAATTATTCCACAGAGAAGTCAATCCTTTGGAACCTCACCTGAGCCAAAATGATGGGCTTTTTTAAGAAGCTGCTCAGGTGAATTCTGCTCTGGATAAAGGGAATATTGGCTAAAGCTGGGAAGCCCAGTGTCCATAAGTTACTTGGTCCATACTCCCCCACTCTTGTACAGCCAGCACCACAAAAAACAGTCTTTTGAGACTCCGCAGCATACACTTCCGCGCACTGCAGGGAGAAGCGCTTTCTAGCGGTTTCTATACCAAGCCTTCAGTAAGCTGCTCTAGCCACAACTTTCCACAGTGGCGTCTTGTACGAAAAATCACAATAAATAAATATTTTCTGCTTGTTGTCAGTTTCTATTATTACTGACAGTTGCTGCACAGATGCACTCTGGCTTTTACATTTTCTTCTTATTTTATGGATTGAGAATAAGATTTTTCTAATGTATGAAAATGGCTTGTGCGTGTGGATCCCCAAGTCACACAGACACTTAAAAAGCGTTACCAGAGCTGTGGGAACCAGCCAGCTGAGGCTGAATGCATAATTTCCTTAAGACAGAACTCAAACGCTCTACACCAAGGCTTTCTTCTGAAAGCCATGAATTTGAACACATGAAATAACTATGTGAGGTCACAGATACCTTAAAAACAAGCTGTCTGTGGAAGAGACAAACAATTTTCCGCTTCTTCTCCAACAGATTTACATACTGAGCTACTCCCTAAGAAATCGGTCTTCATCCACTCACAGTAGCACATGGGACAAAGCCCTCTGTAACCCAAGTCTCGCACAATACAGCCTCGCTGTTAAGCCCACCTTTCTCATAGCTCTAATTCACCAGGATTTTGACAACACCCAAACAGAATTTTGAGCATTTTATGCTGGGCGCCAAAATCCCCAAGTGCCTCCTAAGGATAATTCAGAGGCTCCGCATAAGGCATCAGTCACTTTCCATTTACTATACAAGTTGCTTGCAAGATGATTTAGTGTTCCTGATGCCGAGTGGAAAGTCATTTAGAGCCAGGCAAAGAGAAAGAGAACAAGCAGAGACGTGTCCAAAGAACAGCTAACTGGAGCAAACCTGGGTCCGCCTGTGTCTTGCCGAGACACAGAATGCTAACGGTTAATGATGGCAGCTGTCTAATGAAGGAGGAAAGGCAGGCGCCTCCTTAGCTGCAATATACCAGGGGCTAGAGGGCTTCTCCGAAACTGCAAGGTCTTTGCTTCCCAGCTCCAGCTCCAGACTGGAACCTCTGCTCCCATTTCCCAGAAGAACTTCTTAACCACTAGGGTAGACTGAAACCGCTCTCTTCTTCCATCTGCTAGACCCAAGCTGGAAAAAGATAAACGTGAGGTCTGTGGGGTCTGTGAACAAATAGGTAGGAAGGAATCCAAATCGGAGTCTTGCTTTGAAGCGCCTCTTACCGCTGGTCCTTCCAACTTTCCAGTGCTGTTTACGCACTTTTCCACTGACATACAAAAATACCCATGTGTTACCATAAGGCAGCCCAGCCTCAGGGCTCTCTCAGCATTGAGGGAAAAGTCCTTAGCAGTCACCTACAGAGTCGTATCCCTCTCACTCAGGCTCCTCATATGGCTTTCCTTTTCTCCACAGGAAGATAACCATGATAGGAAGGGAAGAGGCCAGCTCCGTTCCAGGCAAAACAACAGCCCACTGGCAGGATGCTCCGGGCAGTAGGTGCTCTACCACCTACCCTCCTCAGTCTGGGATGGACGTGCTTGCTAGGTCGGGGGACTCATTCGGCAGCCATGGTGCAGACTCCACTCACCTTTCAATGGCAAGCAGAGCTCCCCTGCCTTCCACCCAAAGATGCCACTGAGCATGCAGGGGACAGTTTGGTTCCCAGAGAAGTGAGCAGCACACAAAGAAAAAATGGGCTCAGTTTCTCAGGACGATCTCTATGGCGGTCTCGCGTAAGATACGGTCTGCATTAATCTGCCTGATGTCTCCGTTTCAGCTGCCGTGTTCATCAGACATCATCAGATGCGTGGCCCCGAGACTGCTGGACTCAAACTTTCTACGTGCTTCGACACCACCGCAAGTTTTATCTCCCATCTCCACAGGAGATCAGACTGAACAAGAAAAGCAATAAAAATATGGTAAGCAACTGTGCTGTTGTGCAAAGGAGACAGATTTTGCAAGACAACAGGACGGTCTAATGCCTGGGGGGGTTACAGATGTATGAGCAACTTGAAACATAGCAGGTGCTTGCTCATCTGCCCACAACACACATCTCTCCTGAAGATTAAAGCTTACATCCCTTATTTATACAAAATATATACACTTTGAGGGTTTGTCGTACAGTCACTCTCTGAGCCATGGCCTGCCTGTGTTTCTAAAATCATGGTGTAAAATCTTTAAATGAAGTGCATCTTTAAATAAGGAGTTAAGTGCTGCCATTATAGAGATCTTTATTGTATTATTTAAAGGCAACATGCATTGCACATCACTTTTGCCAACAGAGGACTTCAAGACAAGCACAGCATTACAGAAAGTCATGTAATCTATAATTCATTCACAGAACAGTACAGCATGTACTCAGGCATTTCTTCCATTGGATACACGGCATTCTTCTGAGATTAGCTCACTACTATGCCATTTTAATTATTGGGTATTCATTCATTCAAGAAAAAAAACAAAACACACACACCCACAACTCCAAGAACCTCACAAAAACCTGGAAATCTTAGAAGTATGTCATTAGGAGAGAAGCGTGGGAGATGTGTGATACAAGCTTTTCAAGAAAAGCTCACCTTTTCTGACCTCTTCTATATATACTACTACATTTTAGCAATTGGAAGAAGGACGAAGCACACTTCATGTTGGAACAGGAACGTAATTATTTCCCACAGTTACCGATGTTCTTCAAGCAAACTGGCAATCTTTTGCAATTTTCAAAACTCATTCCATTGTTCCTTGAGAAAAACAATTAGCATTTAAAATAGTTCAAGGAGTAATTCCCATCAAAACGATGGCCTTTATATTACAAAAATGGAACAAGTAAAAACACATAAAGCAATACAGCTGGATAGACTTTGCCCTGCCTTCTGCTTGTTACCTTGAATCTTATGTGGTCATCTTTGGCCACAAATCAGGAACAGAGGCAAGGTTACTCTCTATGTGATTCTAAATATAAAATCTCATCAAATATTTAAACCACTTATCCCTAACACAAGGAGCATCTTTTAACTTACTGGTGCAAGGCTCCTTTATTAAGTACACAAGACTTAAAGCAACAGGATACATTACTGATTTTAAAATTGCAATGAACAGCAGTAAAAATAACCCACTAAGGCTAGAAATCTTCCTTTTTTTTTTTTTTTTTAAAGAGTATTATCAATGACGAGGTGTATGGTGCTCTTGATCTGATCAGATAAACTCACACAAACTTCACGTGTTACACACGAATGTGCTGTAACCACGTCTCTTAGCTGGTTGGAGAAGGGTGGCCGAAATGGCAGCCTCCATCATACTAAAAGGTCCAGACTACCGAACCCGGAGTCTTAGATCTGCTGCTCCCACAGAGCACGGCCTTGGGCAGTCTGAGGCTAAAATAACTGGCCCATTTGTAGAAGAGGAAGCATATCTTAAAATATTCTATCTGGGGCTACTGGGCGGGGTAGTTAACAAATTCAAGGCATTTTGAACACATCGAAGGAGCCAGGTAGAGAAATCAGGCATAAACACAGTATCAGTCACCACAGAATCACAGAATAATTTAGGTTGGGAAGGACCTCTGGAGGTCATCTAGTCCAGCTCCCCGTGGAAAGCAGGGCTAATCTCCAAGTCAGACTCAACTTCAAAGTTAGATCAGCTTGCTCAGGGTCTTAGATGGTGAGTTTGAAGTAGTATGGCTTTTGATTTTATATCCACCTTCAGATAAAGTGTTGGGGATGATTATTAAAGAGAGCAATATGCAAAACGACAGACCACAGTTTTCAAAACCAGAAGGAATGTTTTCTTAAGTGCTCCTTACGTTGCATGAGCCACTTTCTTCAGACTTAGTAAAATTACATTTGTTCTTATGTTATTTTATAGCAAACTATCAGCCTTGCTGAGCTTTTTACAAATAGGTGTCAACATCAACTCTGAGCAGTGATCCAGATCTTCTAATGAGGAAGCTGCTTTTGAGCTAGCTATTTCCCCTTGGAACAACCCCTTAGATTCAAAACAAGCAGATCCCATCCAAGGCTATTGAGCCATGTAATTCAGATATCTGCATCTAATGTATAATTAAGGTTAAACCCCTTCAAGTGCTACCAAATGAGCAGCCTCTGATGCTTTTTTTATTTTAAGAACAAATTAGAACAGAATTATAAGCACAAAACTAGACTCAAGTTGTTTTACTGCATTATGCTGTAAGTTAAGCTTACCTTTATGGTTTGTTCACCACTAAGTTTAAACATGTACAGAGACCCTGTCACACTTATTTCCTTGAGATTGTTTTGTCTTTCAACCATTCATGGACAGTTCTTAGAGTATAATGATCTTATAGAAAACTGAACGTTGCATAAACAAATATACAGGTTGAGAAGTAGCCAAGTCATATGCCCTCCATAAAGCAGAACGAATACAGTTAACCAGTATGAAACCATTCAAACATATTTTTATATACGCTATTTTCACAATAAACTGAAATGCAGCGAAGGAGCCATTGTTTTCTATGAATAGCATACACGTGTATTGAAGCCGAAATACACAATGTTTACCTGCAGATCAGATTCTATGGAACCATTTAGGTCTTCCACATCATATTTGCGTATCTTTGACTTAAAGAACTATAATGGCTGCAGTCAATTGCATAAATTCAAGTTTACTGTTATTATTTCTGCAGGAAGATGACAACTACCTGTACAGGTACAGACACGCCACGCAGCTGTACATAAGATGCATTTAATTTTAGGCAGACGCTGTGATAGAAATAAATATTCATACATAACCCTTAACTCCTGATAAATCTGCAAATGAACCATCACAAATTAGACGTAATCCACTTCAAATGAGGTCTAAAAAAAATTTTGTTTAAAGACACCAAAGGAACACTCCAAACCCTGTAAGTTTTGGTGGTTTGTTTTTTTTTTTTTTAAACACACAAGTTTAAAATACAGCTGACTTAAAGACAACTTGTGCATTAGCCAAGTTAAGCTTTGATCATAGAAAATAATTTTATGCCCAGACAGCTGGTGAAACTGTAGAGCAGCATTGCTGGATCTCAAGATTTTACCACGAAGCTTTCCATACTGGCAACTTTGTTAGTTTTTCAGCTCCTGAAGTTGCTATTAGTGGGAATTTTAGAATTTCTTCAAGGGAAGGGGGAGACAAGGGATATGCAAGAATACCTTTCTAGCTCCTGCAATTACAGGAAAAAAAAATTGAACAGGTGATTTACATAGACCCTAAAGACTCAAAAAGAAGAAAATCAAATTCAGATGAGATATTTTATAATCTTCAGATTTCTAAAAATTAATTTGACTCACTATTTGACATACTTGAACGAGCAATATTGTGAAGTACTTACACAACTTTAAAAGCAGTACAAGAGCAAAGAATTGCTGGCAAGCTATAAAAAAAAAAAAAGCCCTCAAAACAGGGAATGAATGAATGCAAGAACACATACTCCAAGCACTAGCAACACTGAAGGAAAACTGAGAAGGATTATTTCCTGCTATAACAGCCAATGTAATCATGCTCTGTACATTTCCTTCTGCTCTCCACTACTAAGTTGCCCTTTTGATAGCAGTCAGGGGTCCTACATCTAATTACAACAAAGGTTTTTAATTAAACCTCGAATATGCTTTAATAGCTTCTAGCATGAGCTTGCCCTTGATGGTGCCACTTGAGGTGCTCTCCTTCAAGGGATGATGAAGTAAATATCTTAAAACCATGGGTGAAGATGCCTTTTTCCTGTGTGTACTACTGCTTTTCACAGCTAGCCAGCTACAAAGCTGCTTGCACTGGTATCAAGCTAAAAGAGCTCTCCCTGTGGGAGCTCTCCACTATCTCCAAAATATACCGCTTGCTAGATTCTTGATGTAGGAGGAATGTGCGCTTAAAATATTAAGGCAAGCACACAAAATAGTCTTGAATATGAGCCCAGTCCAACCTGGCGAACTTACTGGGAGCCTTCCCACTGACTTCAATGGGAATTGTAACACACTAGCGGATGGCGAAGGGAGAACAGTACAGTTTCTCGTATTTCAGGTCTCCTCAGAGTGCAGCATTGTGTGCCAAACATGAGGAAAATGAAGGGTTTATTCCAGTCACCTCAAATAAAACAATCATTCACTTCTTCCTCAGTAGCTTCTGAAACCTGGCTCCGCTAGACTGGAAAGTATCTAAGGAAAACGAGTAAAGCTCATTCAAGGAACTTGAATAAAACTAGATCGGCAGGATTTTTTTGCACAGGGTAGAAGAAAGCACCAGGAGAGTGCAAATTTTCAACACACAGCATCCAACAAAACTACATTTCATTCCTATCCATCCTCACCCATTCATCTTCCACCTTCCCATAAACAGACAGGTGACCAATAAAGCAACAAGAGAAGTAGTGTCCTTTTATGCTGTTCCATAAGCTGTCCTGCTTTTCTTAATGTCCCACTTCTGCGTGTGTGTGTGTGTGTGCACATACACGCACGCATGGCGGGGAGATGGATTGAGGGGGGAGCCCAATAAAGCGTGTGTGGAGGTGGGGGGGATTTGAAGCAGGTTCTCATTCAAGCCAGCTGAAAAGTCTGCAATCAAGGGGATACTATTTCAGGAGACAGGGAGAAGGGGCAAAGGATTCACGTTGCTAAGGAGACACGTAGAACCTGACATTCCTACATAAATTTCCATTTATACTGGGGAAGGAAAAGAAAGCTCTCCAAAGTTTGTGTAGATGCCCTGGTAACTGATTGAAACCGACATTTCTTTACAATTCATTTTGGCATTACGTGATTTAAAACAAAACCCCACACAACATTCAAACCCTCAAATATTACTCCACACAAGGACAGAAAAAAAATGAGCACAGCAGTAAAGGAACCTGTGCAACTTCTACTCAAGCAGAGATCAGTTATTTCCCAGAATCTATACAAGGATTTCAGAGAAGCGAGGAAAAAGGAAAGCATCTAGAATATACAGTCAGCCCCTTGCCTTCTTTCCCAAAACAAAGATCTTCTCCCTGTATGGTTTACCCAGCTGGAGAGCAGAGAGATCCAAATGGATGATTTAGCAATGCAAGCCTGTGTGTGGGGAGGACAGGGATGGGGATGAAAACGGGGGCGGGGGAATAGGCTGGCTTCATTTGTCGATGTTTCTATTGGGACTCCAGAAGTTGCTATCAGGCACAAAGTAAATAAAACAACTCATGAAAACCTAAACAATTATGGTACTATAAAAGAATTTACTCAAAAATATTCAACAGGCAGCTTGTTTGTATCATTTACAACCCCTTTTTTAAGTACACCAGGTAATAGTGAAATGACAAAAAAAAAAAAAAAAAAAAGAAAAAACCCCAAAACAAAACACCCAAAACACTATGACCAAAGACCTAGAAAGCTGAAGAACGACTGAGCATGAAGAAATCAAAACAGGGAGCGTGGCAAGAAGGCAAAGGAGTATGAAAGACGATGGGAAGATCAGTGCTTGCTAGAGAAGGACACACACAAGCACGCCCAGGGGGACGGAGAGCGAGCCACAGTCCAGGCGTCCTCGCTCGGGACAAAATAACAGCCGGGTTTGGTTAGGAAGCCCCAACTTTCCAAGACTAATGACTTCAGGAGATGGGGGTGGAGGGGGAGGGCGGAATTATAAGGTACTTGATCCCCAACAGCTTCTCACTGTATGAGAACAACTGCCACAGGGAAAAATAATCAAAACTAGTCCAAACTCGGCATGTTTTTGTGAAAACACAGTCAAAGGCAGATAGGCAATCAGTCACCCTTTTCGCTCGCAGAAGCCAGCCTCACACCTTTCCTGCACCCCAGGCCATCTCGCTGGCAGAGGGGCGAGCCGGGCACGGACCCTCAGTGCCCCCCCCCAGCACACGCTATTTACGGGGACCGCCGCCGCCGCCGCCGCCTTCGCCCCAACCCGCAAGCCAGGGAGATGCGCGGTCGGGGCCGCGCAGCCCGGGAAGGGCCAGAGCCGGGATCGGGGAGGCAGGGAGGAGGATGAGGGTGGACGAAGCGGCTCGGGAACGGGCGCGGTGCGGAAGGCGGGAGGACAAAGGTGCCGGGGACTTTTTCCGGCGGCG